>JAPCYS010001325.1:0-46762 GCA_028641055.1 Alopecurus myosuroides | reverse complement strand
TGTGGGTGGTGTGATGGTGCTCTGAGGCGTGGGCAACGGCACGAGGGTTTGCCTTCCCTACTTGTCAGAATAGCTGGTATTGTGCCAATTGTTTCTTCGTGGAAGTGCTGCTTGGAGTTGGACCTGATCGTGCACGACCGTCGACCTCGCGTCCTGTAGCTAGCCGGCCACGGTCCTCGGAGCGTCGGAGAAACCAACACCGTGCACAAGCATGATGCACATGCCCCTGCGCTGCTATATTGGCGTCTTGCGTGCTGGCGCCGGGGATGGAGGGCCGTTCCCAACGTGTGATCGTTCCGTGCGGCGTCCACGTCCGCCCGCGTCTCGCCCCGTACGTCCAAACCCATGCGGTGCATGCATAGCTCGTATTACGTCCCAATACTAATCAATGATGTTTTTTGGGTATTTAATCCAGCAATTTAGTGATGTTTTTTGGGTATTTAATCCAGCTCCATGTCTTATCTCACTGAATATACTAATCAATGATGTAAACTTTGATACTACATCCGATCCGAATTAATGATCGCACATTCACACAAGGCTTAGGCAAAACTTTGGCTAGCCCTTCGAACATTAATTCGGATCGGAGGGAGTATCATATTCCTACGGATGCCTAACACGGCCTCATGTTATTTTCATTGGTTAACTTTATTGCCTTTCCATCATTTGATATAAGACCTCTCTAGGTTACTTGTGAAAAAACTCTCTCCGTTTTGAGATAAAATGCTGAAATGTGAATTCTTGCATACAATTTAGATGTTGTAGCTTTCCTCACAAGAATTGTTTCACTCAACTTTTAGGTGAGTTCTTCTCGTCATGTCTTTGTCTCTTTTTCTCGATGTACATCACAGTAGCCCCATTTCGGTATTTTTTCAATTCAAGTATGTTTCCTTTTCACACACAAAAAAACGTACTATTATCCTCTCGAAAGATACTCATTTAGTTGTGCACTTGTAATATGTTCCAGAAAGTTGCAAGAGAAATGTCGATGGACCAGCCAAATCTTTCAGAAACTATGCTATCATTTATTACTTTGTGAAACTTAAGAGAGCCAATTGGTGTTGATCTGAATTTAATGCCCCAATTGATCAATGTTCAGGTTCGGTGGAGATAGCTGCTGTTGGTGTTTCGATTGCCATATTTAACCAAGTCTCCAAAGTCTGTATCTACCATTAGTTAGCGTAACAACATCATTCGAGTTTCTGAAGAAGATGCCATCATTAGTGATTACCTAGAAGAAAACAACAACAAAGACCTGGAGAAAGTTCTAGAGCTGATGATTGAATTTTTTTTTCCACGAAAATGATTGGATGTGTTGAGATGTAAAAGAGGATTTAAGACACCTTGTTATAGTGTGGTGAAGCTGATGGTTTAAACGTCAGTACCTGTTGTGTAGTGGGGAGTTGATGCTTTGAAATCAATTTACGGTAGCATAGTAGGGTTAATTTGGTGGGCATCCCACGAAGCCCACATATCCCACATAATAATATGTGGTCTTAAGCGGGTGTCTCGCTTAATATATGCGGCAGATGCGGGTTGGGTGCGGGCCTCCCGCGAATGATCCCACTTGCATCCTCAGTCCACACCCCTGCCGTCCATGTATAGCTCGTGTGACGTCAAACTCACCCAATACGACAATATCTGAAATTGCTCTAGTTTTTGTTTACAACTTGGGACGTGTTAATAATACTTTCATAAAAAAGAACTTGGTGTTAATACTGCTATTCATTCAAAACAAGGCGCTTTCATTTAATTTTTGTGGTGCAGAGCGCTCCACTCTTGGCACATGACAGTTTCAATGAGATGACTGGTTTTTTGCACCACCTCTCGTTCTCTGCATTGGTTTTTTTTTACAGGAAATGGTGAGCTTTATTAATCAACGAAATATAGATTCATTACATATATATAGTCTCCCGGATACAATCCGGAGTAACACCACGCTGCACGACTTTAGGCTTAAGTTCGCAAGGATGCCATATTCTCACGGTGGTATGGCATTGCTTAGATCTTGCTTTTCTCCGCCAATGTTTGCATTACATATGCACTTGGAAGGTGCTATACTGCCATCTGGGATTGAGTTCGGACATGGTGATGTTCTTGTCGACACTTTTTTTAGTAACCAATCAACTTTTAAATTGGGCAGGGTACAAGGAAACTAGGCATGAGGAACCTAGGGAACAGAAATATGAATGGCTTGATAATGAACTGAATGTTCAAGGTTCTTCCATACATGGCACTTGCTCTGTAATCTGCTTGAGAAGCGATTATGGTGCTCTGTCACAATCTGAGAATCGTTTGAGCTTGTAGCCTTCTGCCGGTCTGTAATGCTGTTAAAATGTACTCATGCAGGCTCATAGTTACACACCTACGTGAAGTAAGCAAGAAGATATATATAGCGGTACACATTATTCATAATTTCGTTGTCCTGAGAATACCGGAGTTGCTCACATTCTTGGCTTAGATGCCTGCAAATGCAATTCGTCTTCATCTTTTTCTTTTGACATTTACAAATAATGCAAGTTACTTTGGGGGGGGGGGGGGGGGGGGGGGTCTTTCACTCTGTTGGACATGTGGATTGAAACAACATTTATTCACGATTTTCTTGAGGTTTCATAGCTTCTTTTAAATAGCTGTTGTTTTGTCTAATGGAAAAATTGTGTAGTGGTCGAGCCAATGGCTCGCTACCATTTTAGAGTTTGTACTGGCCTCTACACAGTGTACGGACGATCAACGGAACAAAAAACAAAATCTTAATTAATTATGCACACGGGCGCATGTCGGCGAGTCGAGCAGTTGGGTTCGCGGCCACGCCAACTCGCGGACAGAGCTAGCTACGAGTAGGCGCCTAGGTGTCGTCGTCGGGGGCGGCAGAGGCGAGGCGGGAGGCGATGGCGGAGTGGTACATGGCGTCGTGGAAGCTCTGCGTCTCCATCGTCCTCATCCGCAGCTGCCGTGCCTTATCCTCCGTCAGCACCCCGACCCGCCTCGGTCCTGCTGCTGGTTGGGCGGTCAGCCTGTCCTTCTCCGTCGCGGGTTGGGCGTCGATGTAGTCCGGCTGGCCCGACCATCCAAGCAGCGGCGCCCACCATTTTCCATTCCCGCCGTCGGAGCGGAACCTCAGCCCGCCGGCAGACGCGGCGGAGCAGGAGCAGGGCCGGATCCCCGGCGTGGCCGTCGGGCGGACGGAGAACGCGGCTGAGATTCCGTACACCGCCGCCATGGATTCGCGCGGCGAGAGGAAGAGAAGAATTGAAGGATTCGCGGGGTTTAATCCGGAGTTGCGTTGGTTTGAAACTGCTAGGCTGCTAGCGAGCATGGTAGGTATATAAAGCCAACGGAGCTGGGGTCACTAGTAGGGAAAGGGCTACCAGTGACGAACAAATATCAGCTACCGCTGGCGAACACTTGTTCGCCAGCGGTACAACGCCAGTGGTAGCAGGTTACCGCTGGCGAACAAGGGTTCGCCAGCGGTAGTGCAGGTTACCGCTGGCGAACAAGGCCTTGTTCGCCAGCGATATGTTCGCCAGCGGTAGTGCAGCTGTTCGCCAGCGCTACTGGTTCGCCAGCGGTAGTCAGGGTGTTCGCCAGCGGTTCAGTTCGCCAGGGGTAGGTACTGTGTTCGCCAGTGGTAAGTTTCACAGGTTTGTATTTTTTCTTTTTTTTTGTATAACAGTTTATATATTCTGATTCTGTATATATTCCCAGGTCCAAATACATTCAAATTCTATAATTTATAAACTTTCACACATATAAATCACTGATAGCACATCGATAAATCATAGATACATATGCATCCATCCATAACGAATTTAACACATCGATAACGATATTAACACATCTATACATATGCATCCATATCCAATTCTCATAAGTACAAATACAACACATTGATCTCAATAATATGTCGGAAGATTTCGAACCCAAAATATAGCCATCTAATTAGTTCAACGATTACAAAGGTATGACTACTACATATCTATGCAACGTACGCGCGATATAGAGATCAATCGCAAAGAAGACTAGCTAGATATACGGTCCGCCTCCGCTTTAGCTTCCGCCTCCGCTTGCGATCTTTCGCTAGGGCTAGCGCGCCGTCCACTTCTTCATCTCTCTGTAGACCAAGATAAAAGCATTAGACCGGCAAAGGAAATCACAAGTTCTTATTAGGAGCAATTCGTAACGAATCGAATACATACCGTCGATCATTTCTTCCTCGATGTTGTGATCTTCTGTTTGTTTCTCCGGAGGGAACGGAAGAGCACCTTCTAACGAGTTGAATGGTCTCTCGTCAGTCTGCTCTAGCACATATTGTCGCAACTCTTTGTTAGATGGTGGGGTACCGTTCCAGTGGAAGCTAGATCCTGAAGTTACTACATCCTTATAGATGATTGTGCAGATCTTGCGCTGGATGCGACCAAAGTTTTGTCTGTACTCAGCATCAGACCATTCCACGATGCTGCGAGACCATTTGTCCACAGCAGACATGTATTGCAGACTATGTTGGTCCTTCACGATCTCCGTCATGTGTTGGATGAGGTACCATGCCTCCATTTGGCCGCCTGGCGCCTGCTTGGGGCAGGGAAACTCTGTTCTGTGTCTGAACACATATTTTCCTTTAATTTGTTTCTTCCTGTCGCAGAATCCTTCCCCCTGATGTAGCCATCCATAGCATCATTGAGAACAGACTTGATGAGGGTGTAGTTCTTCTCCTTCATCGTACCCGGAGTCGAGATATACTGCGTGCGCGTCTCTCGGGTAGAGCATGATGAGGGTGCCGTATTTGTTTCTGCGCAAAACAGGAGAGTCCATATATATAATCCTCAAAAATTGTATATGCGCGAACTTATGTAAAGATGGGAAATAACTTACTCAGGAAAGTAGGGCACGAGGGTGATCCTCTTGTGCATATGGTTAGTGAGCAACACTTGTTCGAGGTACTTTGTCGCTTTTGCCCTACCCTTGGGGTTGTTCAAGTACATGTCGTGCATGTAGTAGGGGTCTGCTAGCCCGATGTTGCTGACATTCTCTACGGATAGCTGATGCGCCAAGCTGAGCGTAAACAGACGGACGATTGACGAGTGGAGTGCTTTCATGTGGAACATCCGGAAAATGTCGTCAAATCTAATGATGATCTTGTTTGCGTTGCCTTCAGTGACAAATCCCGCCGTAGATGGCACCTTTGCGACCAAAACCGGCAGCGTTGGATTTTTCTCTTTGAGAAGCACCTCCTCCATATATAGTACACCGTCATGGACGCTACGCATATCACCTGTCAGCAAGGCGACCAACCTCGGCGGAAGCATCGGTTTCCCAACTCATGGATCTGATGCCAGTCGGTTATGGGTTCCTATCCAATACACGTCCTGTCTGCGGCTTAGACTTGGTCCCTCCACCGGTTGGCTCATCGATGCAACGGCAGGAGCCTTCTTAGTTCTTTTCCGTGCATACTTGATGTTAGGCTGAGTCTTATGAAATACATCAGCTACCGCCTCTTTGAGGGCATCCTGGCTGATGACTTCTTGCTCGGGGACTGCCGGCTCTTGAGAAGAGAAAAGACGCTTTGTGCATCGATATTTATCCGCCTCCTCCGCTGGCAAGAGAAGTTGATCAAGATCATCCAGGCCGGGCGCCCCTCGTAAGGATCGTCGACGAGGTAGTCATTCGGGTTCTCATCTTCGTCGTCGTCGTGCTGCACGGACTTTGCAGGTGAGAAATCCTTGTGTTGGCTCGGGTGCCCCGACCCTGGACCGGTGTTGGAGTGTTGGCAGGAGTACTTTCCAAACGAATTAGTGATTTCGGCCAGGTCAATGGCCAAACCAAGCATTGCTCCAGGTTCAACTCGCTGTCGGCTGCGGGTGGTTGGTTCGGAGGATCGAGAGCACCGCAACCAGGGAGCACCCGACTTAATGTCACTCTGAACACGTCTCGGGCATACGAACGCCGTGGGATACGCGGTTCAGAGGTGTGATGATTTTTCCTTTGGCGACGTCCTTTAACTCGCCGTTCACATTAAGGAGCAATGTGCATCCCGTCTCGTCGGCCTGCGAACGTCGCGCGATCGTTGTTAGAGACTGATGCCGTCACGAATCAAGTCATAATATATAATTAAGCAGTGCACGTTGAATTACCGTGAGGGCATTGAGCTCGGACAAGGGGGATGGACCGCTAAGTGTCGGCGGCGGCGTTGATGAGATGTGGCGGGGCGGCGACGGATCTTTGCGACCTTCCGGCTGAGGGTTGGGGGTCGGCTCGTTCCGCGCAGCAGACGCCACGACGGGGGCCGCGTTCTGCGGCGCCACGACGGGGGCGGGTTCTGCGGCGCCACGACGGGGGCCGCGTTCTGCGGCGCTGGCTGCACAAATTTGGGCTACGTTTATCTGCGGGAGCGGCCCTTGTCCTCCACCTAGCATCCACGGCGCTAAGGATGAGCGACGGTCGAACAGATGGTAGGGAGGAGCTCATTGAGCCTCTCGTTCACAAGCTCGTCGACCGTCTTCTCCGGGCCCTTGTTCCGCTCCTTGCGCTTTTCCCTGGTGTCGGGGTAGTATTGCGCATGCGATGACCCTTTCCGAGGCCATGCACATGGTACGATTCGGCTTCTTGTCAAGGGGCACTCCCTTCATCGCGTTTAAGCGCCCTAATGAAAGGGGTGTCATACGGGTCCTTGTTCGTCGTCGCCGAGGACCCCGCGTCAGATTGAGATAGGCGTTCTTTTTCTTGTTCCTCGATATACTTATCCTCGAGCAGCTTGACCTTCTCGTTCAACTCAAGATCGCCGGGCTTTTTGGGATCTTCCCTGTAATGGGCCCTGACAAAATTTCTCACTGCGGGTCGGTGATCTTGTCAAACGGGTTCGGCCCTTCTCTCTTCGAATCCTCCTTGGCCCATACTTTCTGCTTCCCAAGGTAACCCCGGCTTCGAGATTGTGAGGGCCAATGTTCTTTTTTCGCTGTTCTTTCCCCCCATTTAGTCAGCGCAATCCTTTCCGGTTTGAGTTCGTCGATCTTGAATTGGGCCAAGTCTTCCTCGGAAATGGAGGGCCACATCTTATGGATCTCATCAAAATCCTTACCCTTCGCAAGCATCTGCCGCAAACTGGATCTCCAAGTCGTAAACGCCTTGGCGAACTTGTTCAGTGCTAAGGAGTTGACCATATTCTTCTTCAGGTCCTGGTTGTCGTAAGGATCCGGGAATTTATACCTTGTGTGCAGCTTCTCAATCAGCAGGGCGGCATGAGCCTTGTTTTCTTTAGCTTTCAGGTGCTCCATGTTAACGTTGCCGAAGTCTCGAGCTATGCAGCCTATCTGGTTTCATAGCCCTTGGCATAACTCTCCGGCTCGAGTGGAGCACCGCTGGGGTCCACTTCCGTGAACTCTTCCCGCATGGTGGCGAGCATGTTTGTGCCGCCTCTCTTTGCGCCTAGCCGCCGCCTCGCTACGGAGGCGGTATCCCCGGTGCCACTACCGGTTTGATCACCTTCTGCGCCCGATGTATCGTTGTGTCGCTCTAGCTCCTGGCGAACGGTTTCGTCCATCTCGTCGTCTGCATCGTCACCCTCCATCTCTAGATCCGGGTGCGGATCTACGGGTCCGCCTCCCGTGCTTAGCATGGAAAGCCACGCATCGTCGTTGTCTCCGCCGTGTCCGAGACCAGAACCACCCGCCTCGTCGTTGTGAGCCATATCTAAGGAAGGAGAGAAAACCCGAAATAAGTTCAACAAATCCTACAATTTAGACGATGTACCCCATATGAGTCCAAATTTCTCGGACACTCTAAGTTGTGATATTTTAGCAAAGATCATGCCAAAATTCACGGAAAATTTCGGCATGACCTTTGCTAAAAATAGCACATATGGAGTACCCAAATTTGCCGGAACGGAAATTAATCAACATTCCGGCAAACAGGGACTCACGTGGGGTACCTGCACATAAAAACCCACCCCTCATATATCCACCCCTCATATTATCATCGTCATCCACACGAAGGTGGGACATATCAATACGACCACACCATCACCACCATCCATACACCACGCATCCATCACCACCACCATCCATCACCACCATCCATACACACCATCCATCACCACCAACCATCACCAAAGTAATTAAATTTAAATTATGCAAACCCCAAAGGAGAATAAGTTGTACACCAACCATCCTCTGTTTGTTCCATTTGATATATTGATAAAACCACATCCCATACTTATAATAGATGGGTTTTAACAGATCAGAAGGAATAACTAACATCAGTCATAGCAAACATGTTAGTGTGACATCTATCTTATGCTCAGAGATTATATTTTCTGGTTCTTGCTTTTACTTGGGCTATATGTTTGGTATCCTTTCATGCTGATCTTCCTGTATGTAGCCTTATAATTAAGAGACGTACACTGACATTGGAGCTTTTATCGTCAAAATTTTTGATCGCGCTAATTTAGACATAAAAGACTGAAAAACAATTTGTGGTGCATCCACAGTTACTCACTCACACCTGACAACATCTTGTGTGCCATCTTCTAGAAATGTGATCCAAAGCCATCAGGCAATTGGGATGCAATGCTATCATGGTGACTTATGAGATATATCCATTTGCAGGAATCATCTTAATATTATCGCTCTGTTCCCCAACGGCTTATATTGTGGAACAGAGGGGGTACTACAGCAGGAGCAACTTGGTTCGCAGCATGAACAGTCGAAGCAGCTTGGTCTTTTGCACTTGGGTAAGCACTGGCAACAGCAGCAAAACCATGAAGCACACACGCACAATTTTGATCTGCAGGAGAAACATTTCCCCCACCAATTAAGTTCAGTGCTGTCAGACTCATAAAAGTGACAATTTTGCCATGATTTTTTCTTCAATACTCCTACCAGACCTGGGCTGCTTAGATTAACAGATGAAAACTGCATCCTTACCATGATGACATGAAAATTCATCTCTCTTTTCTAAAAGAGAGTTAACCATTAAGATGCATACGCAGTTGTATCAATTGTTGTAAAATGTTTCTGTACTATAGTTGACTGATGGTATGAGTCCTGGGCTTATAACTATCATGCCATATGAAAACAAGCATTCAGGATTGCAATGAATAACTCATGTGCTACTATTGGTACTGTAATGTCATTTTTCAAACAAATTCTGTGACATCAGTACCAGCAAATAGAGCCTTGGTATTTTCTCATAAAATGGTGGGAAGAAAATATAAATTAGTTGTACAAACTATAGAGGCAAAAATTATGACTACTGGTTGATAGTCAAAATCAAGACTATGCGTACCAAATTGCTGTATCAATTTTCCAAAGAACCCAAGGTTGAAAATATAGCATTCTACTGGTTTGCTCATGTGGATGTGAGTGTATTATTAATTTGGATTCTCCGGTCAGAATATAGGAAGCCATAGGAAGCTCACATCACCATAGCAACAACCAAATCCACCAATACATCCACTCAAATTCATGTGAAAGTAAAGATCCACATGGGATAGACCAGACATGAACAAGATAAAGTCCTGGATCCAAAAGGGAAGAAGCTAGGAACTGAAGCAAGCAAGGAAGCCAGCAACAACAACCAGCAGCAGATCCTCAAGCACACCACATCCACAGCATCAACACAATGGCAGGTTGATCCCTACACACCATTCAGCAATAAATTGACTTACTAGAGTGGGCTGGGGTTTTTTTTCTCATTCCAGCAATAGATTGCTAATTTATGCACAAGGAGTAGGTTGGGGTATTTTTTTCCTCAGTCCAGCATAGGAGTGTTATGCTAAATTCATCCCTCAGAATTAAAAGCAAGTACAAATATGTTGTTATAAAAAGGGAGTAGGCCTTGGACAAACATACATCATAGGCCAGGGCCAATAAATCAATGGATAATCTGTTCTTATCAGTTTAAAAGGCCAAATAGGGGTAAATTCACAAATATTAAAGCACAGCAGCTGTGTTATACATGCTAGGCATGAACGAAGCTGGGCACATCCCAACAGGGGCACCACAGGGAGGATACATGCCAAACAATCAAGCACATGGGAACAGTTTAGGATAAATTGGCTAACAAGATATACCGAGTACATGGGCACTTGCACATGGAGTTGTTGGGCACAAATCCTAAATGATTTTGCACCTCCAACACAACTCACACTTCTATAATTAGCACCACAAATCTTAGGGCTCACAGAAATAATTAGACATACAAGTATGTCCATTTACATAGATTAAATGTCAAATTATCCTTGCAGTGGCACATCCAATAGAGAGGGGGAAAACAGTACCTGTTTCTTGCAGAACAGGTGTCGAACACCTTCTGTGCAAGGTTGAAGAGAGGGCAGCAGAGGCAGTAGGCCGGCGCCGCCGCGCTAGGAGGCAGTAGGGGCGGCGGAGTGGAAGAGGAGGGAGACTAGGGGAGGTGGAGGCCGGCCGGCGTGGCGTCGATGGGAGTGGAGGAGCGGCGCGGCGTGCAGAGAGAGGGGGAGGGCCGATGGAGGGAGGGGAGGGCGCAGTGGTGAGGGAGGGAGTGGAGGGGAGGGCGCAGTGGTGGTGGAGGGAGTGGAGGGAGGTAGGAGAGGGCCGGAACGCGCGGTGGTCGCCGGAGACAGGGCCTCGCCGGAGCTACAGACGTGCGCGCGCGGTTGGTTTTGGAAACGATGGATTGAAAAACGGCTAAGTCCGCGGCCCCCTGTGTACCTCTCTATGGGGGCTTACCGCTGGCGAACATGGCTGCTGGTTCGCCAGCGCTATACTACCGCTGGCGAACAAAGGTTTGTTCGCCAGCGGTAGCATAGCGCTGGCGAACCAGCATCCATGTTCGCCAGCGCTACATTTTTTTTATTTTTCTTTGAAATGATTTACTTTATTATTTTTTCTTAATTTTTCTTGAAAAACATTACTGTTTTATTTCAAACACATTACAAATAATAATGTTTTATTTTGTTTTCTTTATTTGTTTAAATTATTCAAATACATTTCATTTATAATAATTCAAACACGTTACAAATTAATTTCAAACACATTACAAATAATATGTTTTATTTTGTTTTCTTTATTTGTTTAAATTATTCAAATACATTTCATTTATAATAATTCAAACACATTACAAATTAATTTCAACACACATTACAAATAATAATGTTTTATTTTGTTTTCTTTATTTGTTTAAATTATTCAGATACATTTCATTTATAATAATTCAAACACATTACAAATTAATTTCAAACACATTACAAATAATAATTTTATTTTGTTTTCTTTATTTGTTTAAATTATTCAAATACATTTCATTTATATAATTCAAACACATTACAAATTAATTTCAACACACATTACAAATAATAATGTTTTATTTTGTTTTCTATTATTCCCTTTATGTTTTCAATTAATATAAGTCCACACATTTGAAATACAAAACAAGGGTACGTACATTAAATTTATAATAAGTGCACATCGATATCAGACTAGTTGATCCATGCATATACATAGTTTCGTCGCATACAATTGGCAGAAAAATATACATAGTTTCTCATCAGTGTTTGATTTTTTTGCCTTTTTTGGTCGAAGTTGCATAATTTAACCCCACATTATGACTTCTTCTTCTGAATGGAAGACCATGCCTAGGTAGCGTAGTTCTGCTTCTTCTTGTTGTGTATGTTGCATGACTATCATCATCATCTTCTTGATCATCGTCAATATTTGGGTCGCCGAACGTGTCGAACTCGTCCTCGTCAACGACTCCATCCATTCCGATGATATTTCTTTTCCCTCTCCTCACGACAACACGGCTAGGCCTTGCGGGGTCTGTTATGAAGAAGCATTGTGACACATGCTTAGCCAATACCCATGGCTCATTTTGCGCTGTGACATTCGCGCTTGATGAGGTTCCGGCTTCGGGAATAACCATGGTTGTAAAGTATTGGTCTTCTTTCCTGACGGTCGACATCCTAGCCCATCTGACGCGGAACATAGGCACCTTCTCTCCAGAGTAGTTAAGCTCCCATATCTCCTCGATCCTTCCGTAGTATCTTAACTTTTTGTCACCGGTGTAGGATTCCATCGTTACCCTGAGTTTTGATAATCGGAAGTTTTGTCTTTCTCCTCTGTGTAGAAAGTGAACCCGTTGATATCATATGCTTGAAACGTCGCTAGGTTGGGAGCTGGGCCATGTGCCAAGGCGTACAAAAGTTTATTTTTCGCACAATCCCTTGGCGGTGGATTAGCGACGATCACATCTTTAAACCAACGCAAGAAAGTGGAGTTATGCTCTCTGATTATTTCTCCTTCGGTCCTCGCTTGCCTTGTTCACTGTACTTTTTCATAATCGAGCTCTTGTGTTTTTCCACCCAAGTATCGACCATGTCAATGTGTTGGAGAGCTACTAAGTTTGCCCTGTTAAAGTCGGTGCGTCGACAAGCCCGATCCACATGCACTTCTCTACGTCCATTTTTGTGACCTACTCCATCGAGCTTGCCAATGTGCTTGTTTCTGGGCAGACCAACTGGGTCCTCCACGTCCATATGATTCGTGCAGAAAGAGATGCACTCTTCGGTGAGAAAGCCCTGAACGATGCTTCCGTCCGGACGAGCTCTGTTGCGAACATATCCTTTGATGACCCCATTCATCCTTTCAAACGGCATCATGTTGTGCAGGAACAACGGCCCGAGATGGATGATATCGTCCACGATATGGACCAACAGATGAACACATATGTCAAAGAATGATGGTGGAAAGTACATCTCAAGCTCGCATAGTATCACGACAATCTCTTCCTGCAGCCTTGAGATCTGCTTCCCCGTGATCGACTTTCGAGATATAACGTCGAAGAAGTTACAGAGGCCAAACAGGGTTTCCCGGACGTGTTTGTCCATTATTCCGCGGATCGCAACCGGAAGTATCTGCGTCATCATCACGTAACAGTCATGAGACTTCATCCGCTAAACTTTTGTTTCTGCGCGTCGAGGAATCTGCTTATTAGCCCTGAGTAACCGCTAGGGACTTTGACTCCGAGAAGGCACATCATCAATTTTGTGATCTCGTCCGGACTAAGAGTGAAGCAGGAGGGGGGGCAGTAATAGTCATTCCTCTTAACCCTTTTGGCCTTGCGACCATCCGTCTCCTCATCACACGATTGATCGCCGTCGTCATCATCCGGGCGTCCCCCTGAAGATCTACCCTAATACCAAAATATTTCAGGTCGTTTCTTGCTTTCACCCGTCTTTGGTCCTCTCCGGCATGTTGAGCAGCGTGCCAAACAAACTTTCAAACACATTCTTCGTGATATGCATCAGATCAAGGCAGTGAGGCGTATCGAGAAAGGGCCAGTATGGCAAGTCCCAAAAACCGACCTCGTCTTCCATACATCCAGAAGCGGTTTTGGCGCCTTTTGCTTCTTTCCAGGCTCTGGGCATTCCTTCCAATCATTCAGCAAATTGTAGATTTCTTCGCCGCACCTCTTACGTGGAGGTCCACGGAGCTCATCCTCACCGTTAAAAAGGTCTCCTCGCCTTCTCCACGGGTCTTTGTTGGGTAGCCACCTTCGATGGCCAACGAAAACTGTTTTCGAAGACCCAGGATCTTTCGGAAGTTGCATAAACGTGGGGTCATCCATGCACCTCACGCAACCGTTATGTCCGTGGCACACCTGGCCCGCCACATATCCGTAGCCTAGTAGGTCGTGAACCGTACAGAGTAAGACAGCTCTCATTGGGAAATATTGTTCAGCGAAGGCGTCCCATGTGTTCACCCCTTCCTCGGCCCATAGCGTTTCCAGCTCATCTTTAAGCAGCTTCAGGTATAGATTTATGTCGTTGCCTGGTTGTTTCGGCCCTTGAATTAGCATACTCATGTGAATATACTTCCTCTTCATGCACAACCAGGGAGGGATGTTGTACATCCATACAAACACGGGCCAGGTGCTATGGGTGCTGCTCTGGTTGCCAAACGGATTGAGTCCGTCGGTGCTCACACCCAACCTGATGTTCCTTGCCTCCGCCCCGAACGTTGGATATTCACAGTCAATTGCTTTCCATTGACTTGCATCTGAAGGATGTGTCAGAATTACTTTTCACTTCGATTTGGATCTTTCAAAACTTTATTCCTCCTTTTCGCGTGCCAGCGCATGAGCTCTGCTTCCTTGCGGTCCGCGAAATACCGTTGCAGACGGGGAATGAGCGGAAAGTACCACACAACTTTCCGAGGAGCTTTCTTCTTCCCTTTCTTGTATCGAGCGGCGCTGCAAACTGGACAAATGGTTTTGTTCGCGTCCTCTTTCCGATAAATGTAGCAATCGTTGATGCACACATGGTATTTTTCGTGAGGTAAATCAAAGGGGCACACGACTTTCTTGGCCTCGTCGCAACTTTTAGGACAAGTGTTGCCCTCTGGAAGGACATCGTGCCAGTATTGCAGGCTTGCATCGACGCTTATGTCGCTCCATTTGTATCTCGCCTTCATCTGCAGAACATCGAGGGCCACTCTCAGGCGGGACTCTCCCGGACCGCAGCCTGCATACAACGGTCTTCGAGTCTATCTCTTAGTTGCGCCAGCTTCGATTGCTCTCTAGCAGCAGATATCGAGTTAGTCGTCTTTCTCAAGAGCAGTTCTTTCAGATGAGGGTCACGCACAACTTCCGTTAGGGGTGTCCCTGTGTCCTCGTGATCTTCTTCCACGTCTTGTTCAACATCTTCTCCATGATCATGTGCTGGGTCATAAGGCTGATCTTGGTCCTGTTGTAGTTGGTCCTGCTGTAGTTCTATTCGATCGTTGCTATTGTCCTGTTGCACATCATTTCCTACCGCCGCCGCCCCATGGACTTCATCATCTTCATCATCACTTACCCACTGACTGTTATACCCATCCATGAAACCATACCTTAGGAGGTGACTGAGCAAGTCTCCGGTAAAGGGATTGAGCAAGCCCCCTAGTTTGCACTTTCGACATGGACATCGTATCTCCTTGCGGCCATTTTGTAACATGTCTTCTGTCGCGTGTCTCAAGTAACTATTCACGACACGTTCACTCTTAACGACCACCATTATATGTCGCCTGCACGAGAGCGCGCGCCGATATAATTAATATTAGAACCAAACATAATATATATATATATTGCGATATTCACGGAAAAAAATCGGCATGACCTTCCTACAAATTGGAGGTTAGAGGAGTGCCAAACTATGCCGAGACGGAAATGAATCAACATTCCGGCGATAGTTGGCTACTCAATTTCATTCCACAACAAATTGCGCACACATGCATTTATCGTCTCCATCACACGACCATTGTTGAATCCGGTGAAATTTCACACATATTGCATATCGCGTGTATCCGGACAAAATTTATATACAAACTCATTTAATTATATATTATCATTCATCACACCTCAAATGAATAGATGCCCACACGATGATATCCGGAGAAATTTGGAGCTTTGGAGAGAAAGGGGTTAATTCTAGATCTAGATGGCTAGGGAGGGAAAATTTGGGGTAGAAATGATGTTAGGAGGGAGATAAACATATATACCAACTAAAATAAATTTAGTTGGTTCAAAATAAGGTAGGAGGGTGAAGAAATTGGCATAATTTCGAGCTAGAGAGAGAAGAGGGAACAAGGTGAAGAAGATAGAGTGGAGGGGAAAGTGGGTAGGTGGGGGTGCCACTTTGTGGCAATATCTGCGGACTACGCTGGCGAACAGATGCTTCTGTTCGCCAGCGCTAAGATGCGTGCTGGGCCCACATCTTAGCGCTGGCGAACAGAAGCATCTGTTCGCCAGCGGTTGTGGTAGTAGCGCTGGCGAACAATACAGGCCGTTCGCCAGCGGTAAAATAAGGCAGCGGCGCTACCATTTCAAATCGCGCGCAGGTGGGGCCCAGGCATACCGCTGGCGAACAAGGGTGGTTGTTCGCCAGCGGTAGTGCTGGCGAACAGGCATAGTTGTTCGCCAGCACTATTAGCGCTGGGCAACAGCCATTCTGGTTCGCCAGCGGTATGGTGGTGGCTATAAGCCATTCCCTACTAGTGGGTGCGTACGTATAAGACGTATTGTTCTGGGAACTAGCTCGACACCTAAACAGGTGCGGCTCATCTCAATATATATGGGGGTAAACTAGCCCCGTACACGTACATGGTAAGGTACAATACATAGAAGCTAATACAAGTCTAATACCCTCCCTCAATCTTAACTATACCCTGAAGTAATCAGTAAGTTAAGATTGCGTCTACAACGCTCAAAGAGAGGTAGTGACAGCGGCTTCGTAAAGATATCAGCAATTTGATCTTTAGAAGAAATGAACTTGATTTGAAGAAGCTTCTGTGCAACACGTTCCCTGACAAAGTGATAGTCAACTTCGATGTGTTTTGTTCGGGCATGAAATACCGGATTCGACGAGAGGTATGTAGCGCCAATATTGTCACACCAAAGAACAGGAGACTGATCATGAGAGACTCTCAACTCTCGAAGTAGAGCCTGTACCCAAATGAGCTCTGCCGTGGCATTGGCCACAGCCTTGTACTCAGCTTCAGTGCTACTGCGGGACACTGTCGCTTGTTTGCGAGCACTCCAGGAGATCAAGGTTGGACCAAAGAATACAGCATATCCCCCCGTGGATCGCCGATCATCAGGATTGCCAGCCCAATCAGCGTCAGAAAATGCAGAAAGCTGAGCAGAGGGAGCAGGCCGGAGATGCAGACCATATGCTGCAGTGTGTCTGACATGGCGCAGAATGCGCTTAACAGCAGACCAATGAGTATCGCGTGGCGCATGAAGATACTGACACACACGATTGACGGCATAGGAAAGATCAGGACGAGTGATAGTGAGATACTGGAGACCCCCAACAAGACTGCGGTACTCAGTGGCATCATCAGCAGACAGGAGAGATCCATCAGCAGCTGAAATCGGATCAGTAGCTGACATGGGGGTAGTGGCGATCTTGCAATTGAGCATACCAGAACGACGAAGAAGATCCATGGAGTACTTCTTCTGGGAGAGAGCAAGACCACCATCAGGATAAGTAACCTCCAGACCAAGGAAATAGTGGAGTTTTCCTAGATCTTTAACAGCAAAATCAGTGCCCAAGGCCGTAATAAGACGATCCGTAGCAGTGTCCGATGAACTGACCAGAATGATGTCATCGACATACACCAAGATATACATAGTGACATCTGGGCGCTGAAGGAGGAACAAAGATGTGTCAGCTGTCGAGGGCAGAAAACCATGCTTACCAAGAGCAGAACCAAGTCGAGCATGCCACGCACGAGGCGCCTGTTTTAGGCCATAGAGAGCCTTAACCAGACGACATAGATGATAAGGCTGAGCAGGATCAACAAAACCAGGGGGTTGCCGCATATATACCTCCTCCTCGAGAACACCGTGTAAGAAGGCATTCTGAACATCCAACTGACGAAGCGACCATCGCCGAGTGACGGCCAATGTGAGAAGAAGCCGAATAGTAGTGGGTTTGACAACGGGACTGAACGTATCCTCATAATCAAGGCCATACCGTTGTTTAAAACCTTTAGCAACCAGACGCGCTTTATAGCGCTCAATAGAACCATCAGCATGCTTCTTCACTTTAAAAACCCACTTGGAGTCAATGATGTTGATGCCAGACCGTGGTGGAAGCAAGCGCCAGGTGCCATTCTGACGGAGAGCCTGATACTCAAGCTCCATAGCAGCACGCCAGTGAGGAATACTCATAGCTGCCTGGTAGTGACGAGGCTCAGCTGTAGGATCAGCCTCAGCATGAGACATGCAGGCAGCGAGCCAAGCCACCGTACCATCCTTCCGATTGAGTGGTTTAAATATACCACTTCGACTTCGGGTATGGGGGCGATGAACCACTGCAGCAGGAGATGACGTCGGAGCAGACAGCGATCCAGGCACGTCAGAACTCGGAGCCGCCCGCGCGGCAGGTAGCGAGCCAGGCGAAGATGGCGAAGATGGGCCACCGGACGGTGTTGGCCCAGGCGAGGTGGGCGGAGGCGACGATGGGCCGCCTGGTGGCGTGCCACGCGGGGGCGACGCGGGCGATGCTGGGCCGCCTGTTGGCGGGCCACGCGGAGGCGATGCGGGCGAGGCTGGGCCGTCTGGTGGCGGGCCACGCGGGGGCGACGGAGGCAGGCCAGCCGGTGGCGCGATCGACGAGGAGGGTGCATGGGACATGCACGCCCGATCGACGTCCTGGGAGGCAGCCGTCGCAGTAGAAGCATCGGTAGGTACGTCCAGTAACTCCAAGCGAGCGCCACGACCAATCCCTGCACCATGGTTAGGTAACAAAACAGGAGAATATGCAGCATCCACAAATTGGTCAGGAGAGACATGAGATGAATTTGACACGGTGGGATGAATTTGGGTGGGTGGCAGTGTGACAGCAAAAGGAAACAAGTTCTCGTCGAACACAACATCACGAGATATGTAAACCCTATTAGTGCCAACATGGAGACACTTGTAACCTTTGTGTATGGAGCTATAACCAAGAAAGACACACTGTTTGGACCGAAACTCGAGCTTACGGCTGTTGTAGGGGCGAAGATGAGGCCAACAAGCACAGCCGAAAACTTTGAGAAACGTATAATCCGGAACTTCCTGAAATAGAACCTCAAGTGGTGTTTTCATATTAAGAACACGAGTGGGAAGCCTATTTATCAAAAAACAAGCTGTAAAGAATGCATCACTCCAGAATCGAAACGGTACAGATGCATGAGCAAGAAGAGTTATGCCAGTTTCAACTAAGTGACGGTGCTTGCGTTCAGCAGCACCGTTCTGCTGATGTGTATGTGGACAAGACACACGATGTGAAATCCCAAGTTTATCAAAGAATGTGTGGAGGTTGCGATACTCGCCCCCCCCCCCCAGTCAGACTGAACATGGATAATTTTGTGCTTGAGAAGACGTTCGACATGCAATTGGAATTTAACAAAGACATCAAACACATCAGATTTACGCTTAAGAAGGTACATCCAAGTATATCGACTATAAGCATCAATGAAACTGACATAATAATTATGACCACTCACATATATTTGAGCAGGACCCCATACATCCGAAAACACAAGTTCTAGAGGATTATTGACCACTCGACTCGAGGAAATAAAAGGAAGCTGATGACTCTTTCCCTGCTGACAAGCATCACAAACTGCTAAATTTTTATTACTAGATAGGGTGGGAAGGTCATGCCGCTGAAGAACATGACCTACTATCGGAGAAGCTGGATGACCAAGACGTGCATGCCAATGAGAAGGTGATGTGCGGACACCAGTGAAGGCTTGGGAAACCGCATCCAAGGCATACAACCCCCGACAGTATCGACCTCTAAGAAGTACGTCCCTGGTGGCTCGGTCCTTGACAAAAAAATGAGAAGGATGAAATTCAACCATAACATTATTGTCAAGTGTAAGTTTAGGAACAGATAACAAATTACGAGTGACCGAAGGAACGTGAAGTACATCACGGAGTTGCAGTTTGCGAGGTGTGTGTGTAGGAAGTGTGGATTGACCAATATGGGAGATGTGCATACCTGTTCCGTTTGCAGTGTGGACCTGGTCGTTGCCGCGGTAGGGTTCATGCGTAGAGAGGCTGCCGAGCTCATGCGTCAGATGATCCGTAGCACCCGTGTCCATGACCCAGGTCTGATCAGCCGGATATGACGGTGTGTAGCCAGGCGCAGGACCCTGTGTGGCCATCGCCACTTGTTTCTCCTTGTTGCGCCCGTCGTTGCCGATGCCCAGGAACTCACGGGTGAAGCGACGGTGACAACGAGAGGCGAGGTGGCCAACTATGCCGCAGAGTTGGCACGTGGGGCGATTGCCACCGTACCGCCCTCCCTTATTGTTGTTGTAGTTAGGGGAGGGTGACCGCTGACTAGGCGGAGCAGGTGCGGGTGTAGAGGGGCGATTTCCCCCTCCAGGCGTCGAAGACGGAGGCGCACGAGGCGCAGGTGGACGGTAGCCACCCCCACCCCGCGATGCTGCATTGGCCGACATGTCGGCGTGAGGAGGCAGAGAGCAACGCGACTCGACACGTTGCTCTGTGCTGAGGAGGCGCCCGTAGAGCTCGCGTGGTGTCATCGGCGGCCGAGCACCGATCACAGCTTCATGGAGAGAGTCATACTCCTAATCAAGACCAGCAAGGACATAGGACGAGAACTCCTCATCCCGTAGGGGCTGGCCGATCGCGGAGAGTGTATCGGCGAGGCACTTGACGTGGTTGAAGAAGGCGGTGGCCGTCTGGTCGGCCTTGCGCGCCTCACCGAGCTGACGGCGTAGCGCCATGGACCTAGCGGTGGACTGAGAGGCAAAGCTCGCCTCGAGTGTCGTCCAGATGTCCAGTGCCGAGGCGGCAAAAAGGACCAGGCCGGCGACCCCTCCATCCGTGGAGAGAGAGGCTTGCAGCGCCGAAATAATGGCCTGGTCTTGAGCAACCCACGCACGATGCGCGGGGTTAGGGGCCTGAACGCGAACGCCCTCGGCGGTGACCGTGGCCGGCGGGCACGGAAGTGATCCGTCGATGTAGCTGTCGAGGTGGCGACTGCGGAGCAGCGGGAGGAACGCCGCGCGCCAGTGGAGGTAGTTGTCCTGCGTGAGACGCACGGTGACGAGATGCGCCAGCTGGAACGGGCCGGTCGCAGAATCGGCGAGTTGGAGATCGCGATCGGCCGGCAACACGGCAACCGGCGGCGAGGCGACCGGAGTAGGCGACGGCGCGGTAGCGGCAGCAGTGGCAACCGTGATGGCGGACGAGGTAGAGGACGGCGCGAAGACGAGGCCGCCCGAGCCGAAGAACGGCGTGGAGTACGCCGAGCCGACGGAGAAGGATCCGACAGAGGACGGAGGAGCCATGTTGCCGGAGGTGTGCGCCAGGAGGTGGGCAAGCGACGCCGGGAAGACCGGCGGAGGGGCGGCAGCAGATGCAGCCGAGGCGGCGATCGCGCCGGAGGACGTCGAGGCGGCGGCGGAAGCGGAAGACATCGTAACCTAGACTGATACCATATAAGACGTATTGTTCTGGGAACTAGCTCGACACCTAAACAGGTGCGGCTCATCTCAATATATATGGGGGGTAAACCAGCCCCGTACACGTACATGGTAAGGTACAATACATAGAAGCTAATACAAGTCTAATAGTTGTTACACGCAATAGCAAAACAACGATGAAATTAAGCAAGATCGAACCAACGGGGACACGAGATTTTAACGTGGAAAACCCTTCCAAGGAGGAAGAGAAAAAACCACGGGCGCCAGCCAGCAATACTTCACTATTTCGGGTGAGGTTACAATCGCGCCGGGATTTACAATGTATGGCTTATCCCGTGCGGCGGCTTACAAGAGGTATATAAAGGCGGTCCTGACCTAACTAGTTCGGTAACTGTGTATCCAACTCCAACTCGGTATCGACTCGTACCGTACCGTAGCGAAGGCCGAACTTTCCTTTATCTTCATATGAATTTGGATCACCATAAAATAACACTCCACCTTGAGACAAATTCCCTCTTGTAGCATAAATGAGAACCTTCACCTGAAACACACAAAGAAAACACCTTCGGCGCCACATAGCCTCTTGGGCTAAGCAGTGATACCAACTAAGCTCGAGCAAAGCTCAAACTTAGTAATAGGAACTGGCTTTGTCATCATATCAGCAGGATTATCATGAGTACTAATCTTGCATACCTTCAGCTTACCTTGTGCAACAACACGCACATAATGGTACTTGACATCAATGTGCTTTGTTCTCTCATGGAACATCTGATCCTTAGTAAGGTAAATTGCACTCTGACTGTCGCAAAATAGGTTAAAGCAAGTATCATCTCCACAAAGCTCAGCAAACAGACCTTTCAACCAAACTGCCTCTTTGCATGCTTCAGCAATAGCCATATACTCAGCCTCAGTAGTAGATTGTGCAACAACACCCTGCAAGGTAGCCTTCCAGCTAACGGCACATCCACTAATCGTAAACACATAACCTGTGAGGGATCTCCTCTTATCCAAGTCGGCAGCATAATCTGAATCCACATAGCCTGCGAGTCCCTCACCAGTCTTGCCAAACTTCAAGCAAGCTTTGGATGTGCCGCGAAGGTACCTGAAAATCCACTGAACAGCTTTCCAATGTTCTTTACCAGGATTAGCCATGTATCGACTGACCAAACTCATAGCATATGATAAATCAGGCCAAGAACACACCATGGCATACATTAAGGAACCAACAGCACTAGCATAAGGAACTCGTGACATATACTCAATATCTTTGTCAGTAGTAGGACATTGCAATGCTGACAACTTGAAGTGTGAAGCAATTGGAGTACTAACAGACTTTGCATCATGCATATTAAAACGATGAAGAACTTTCTTGATGTAATTCTCCTGACTAAGAAATAGCAATCTAGATTTTCTGTCTCTAGAAATTTCCATACCTAGGATTTTCTTAGCAGGACCAAGATCCTTCATCTCAAACTCACTACTCAACTGTTTCTTCAATGTAGTGATTTCTTTCATGCTCTTGGCAGCAATTAACATATCATCAACATATAGCAGCAAGTATATAGGTGATTCATCAACAAATTTAATGTACACACAGCTATCATATTCAGACCTCTTAAAGCCATGTGACATCATAAAAGAATCAAACCTTTTATACCATTGTCGAGGAGATTGTTTCAAACCGTAAAGAGACTTCTTTAGCTTGCACACGAAATCCTCTTTACCAGGCACTATGAACCCTTCAGGCTGGTCCATGTATATTTCCTCCTCAAGTTCCCCATGCAAAAAAGCAGTCTTCACATCTAACTGCTCAAGCTCAAGATCATGCATAGCAACAATACTAAAGAAAGTACGAATAGAACTATGCTTGACAACAGGTGAGAACACATCATTATAATCCACTCCTGGAATCTGACTGAAACCTTTTGCTACTAACCTTGCCTTAAACCTTGGAGGCTCACTGGGAGATAAGCCCTCCTTTCTTTTGAATATCCACTTACAGCGGACGGCCTTCTTTTGTTTAGTCAAGCGCACAATATCCCATGTGCCATTCTTCTCAAGTGATTGCATCTCTTCGTGCATTGCACCAATCCACTTGTCACGATCAACCGAAGCAATAGCTTCATTATATGTAGCAGGTTCAGCATCATTCTCCACCTGTTCTGCACAACTTAGAGCAAAATAAACAACATCACATTCCTCAATTAAACGAGTACGAGGTCCTTTATTCCTCTTCTCTCTGCGCTCTGCAATAGACAAATTTTCTTGCTGCACAATAGGAGGTGAGGGCGGCACAATATCCTCCTCATCAATTTCAGTTTCCTCCTCATCCAGGTGGTCTAGCTCCACCTGCAAACGAACTCGTGGTTCGTCCTCATCAGAAGAATCAGGCATAACATCAGTTGACAAACTGTCCTCATACATCACAGATTCATTAAACACAACACTTCTGCTAAAGAAAGTCTTTTTGGTTTCTGGGTTCCACAACTTATATCCTTTTACTCCAGAACCATAACCAAGAAATAAGCACATAATAGCTCTAGGCTCTAATTTTCCATTATCAACATGAGCATAGGCAGTGCAACCAAAAACTTTCAGTTGTGAATAATCAGCTGACTCACCAGACCATACCTCAATAGGAGTTTTCTTGTCAAGAGGGATGGATGGTGACCTGTTGATCAAGTAGCAGGCAGTGTTGGCAGCCTCAGCCCAAAAACGCCTATTCATGCGGGCGTTGGACAACATGCAGCGAGCTTTGGAGATGATCGTCCTATTCATCCGCTCAGCTACACCATTCTGCTGAGGTGTATATGGGATGGTGTGGTGCCTGACAATGCCTTCCTGCACACAATAATCATCAAAAGCATGCGAACAAAATTCGCCACCATTGTCAGTACGAAGCACCTTCACCTTTCTCTCAGTTTGCTTTTCAATCATAACTTTCCACTCTTTAAAAGCAGCAAAAGTATCATCCTTAGTTTTCATAAAATAAGGCCAAACTCTTCTAGAGTAATCATCAATGATAGTAAGCATATAACGAGCACCACCATAAGAGGGCTTACGTGAAGGCCCCCATAAATCAGCATGTACATAATCCAATGTACCTTTAGTGCTATGAACGGAAGCATTGAACTTAACTCTCTTATGCTTACCAAACACGCAGTGTTCACAGAACGGCAACTTACTCATATTGCAGTTCTTCAGCAGTTCTCTCTTCACCAATTCTGCCATACCATGTTCACTCATGTGTCCAAGTCGCTTATGCCAGAGTTAGTTGTACTTGCATCATCATTAGTAATAACAGCAGCAGTACCAGACAAAGTGCTACCTCTAAGAATATATAACTTGGCAGAATTCATATCACCAATCATAACAATGAGAGAACCTTTTGATACCTTCAGGCGTTTATCCCCTCCGGCATATTTGTACCCGTCACAATCAAGGGTACTCAGCGAGATCAAATTTCTCGCCATGGATGGTATGTGTTTCACTCCCGTCAATGTACGTGTCATCCCTCCATGGGTCTTGATCTGAACAGATCCAACGCCAACAATGTGACATTTGTTGTCGTTCCCCACACGCACAAAATCTCCAGTCTGCACAGCTTCATAAGAACTGAACCATTCTTTGTTACAGCAAATATGAAACGAACAAGCAGTATCAAGAATCCACTCATCATCACGGGTAACACATGCAGTAAAAACAGCTAAGCATTCACCATCCGAACTATTATCACCAGCAACAACAGCAGCCTTACCAGTACCATTACCATTACCGTCAGATTTATTTTTCGGTTGGTATGTGCCATTCCTTTTCTCCTTGTTCTGCACCTTCCAGCAATCATCAATGGTGTGATTGGTTTTCTTACAGTACCTGCAGAACTTGTCTCGTCCTTTGGACTTTGAACGGCCCCTACTTTTATCTCTGTTGTTGTCGTTGTAGTTGTTATCTCGCTGCTCTGGTCTGCCTCGAACCTGCAATGCATCGCCTTTGGAGGACGATGGGTTAGACTGCACCATAGCTTTCATCTTTTCCCTGGTCTGCAGGGCCTCACAAACTTCCGCGAGGGTTAGTTCATCGCGGCTTAACAGTATGGTATCACGCAGGTTTGTAAAAGAGCTAGGCAGCGAACATAACAGCAGAAGAGCTAAGTCTTCATCATCATATTTTACCTCCATCGACACTAGGTCGGACACGATC
The DNA here is from genome assembly GCA_028641055.1 of Alopecurus myosuroides. Lineage (NCBI taxonomy): Eukaryota > Viridiplantae > Streptophyta > Magnoliopsida > Poales > Poaceae > Alopecurus > Alopecurus myosuroides. The sequence goes on along the minus strand of JAPCYS010001325.1, from coordinate 21,605 downwards.
TCCTTAAAGATCGACAAGTGGCTCATGACAGAACCACCATCTTGCATCTTGAGCGAGAACAGCTTCATCTTTACGTGCATCTTGCTGGTGAGATCTTTTGACATGCAGATCGATTCCAGTTTGACCCACAACTCAGCCGCGGATTTCTCCAACAGCACCTCTTGCAATATATCATTAGACAGATGAAGCTGAATCAACGACAAGGCCTTACGATCTTTGCGTTTCTCCTCGGCAGTCCAAGCCTTGGCTTCCTTATTCCCGAAAGAATCCAGCGCCTCATCAAGATCCGATGCTTGCGACAGAACCGCACACATCTTTACTTGCCACAGAGAAAACCTCGTCTTGTAGTCCAGCAACGGTAGATCAAACTTCATCGATGCCATCGCGAATCCCTAATCTGAAACAGGGCTCTGATACCACTTGTTACACGCAATAGCAAAACAACGATGAAATTAAGCAAGATCGAACCAACGGGGACACGAGATTTTAACGTGGAAAACCCTTCCAAGGAGGAAGAGAAAAAACCACGGGCGCCAGCCAGCAATACTTCACTATTTCGGGTGAGGTTACAATCGCGCCGGGATTTACAATGTATGGCTTATCCCGTGCGGCGGCTTACAAGAGGTATATAAAGGCGGTCCTGACCTAACTAGGTCGGTAACTGTGTATCCAACTCCAACTCGGTATCGACTCGTACCGTACCGTAGCGAAGGCCGAACTTTCCTTTATCTTCATATGAATTTGGATCACCATAAAATAACAATAGTACGCGTCGTTGGGGTCATTTTTCCATGGATCGCACGGTTTCCTGTGGGTGGTGTGCTGGTGCTCTGAGGCCTGGGCAATGGCACGAGGGTTTTGCCTTCCCTTCTTCGAAATGTCTACTTGTCAGAATCGCTGGTATTGTGCCAATTGTTTCTTCGTGGAAGTGCTGCTTGGAGTTGGACCTGATCCAGCACGACCATCGATAATTCGATATCGCCATCGACAGTAACCCTCGCGTCTTGTAGCTAGCCGGCCACGGTCCACGGCGCGTCGGAGAAACCAACACCGTTCACAAGCATGATGCACATGCCCCTGCACTGCTATCTTCGCGTCTTGCGTGCTGGCGACGGGGACGGAGGGCCGTTCCCAACATGTGATCGATCCGTGCGCCGTCCACGTCCGCCCGCGTCTCGTCCGGTACGTCCACACCCCTGCCGTCCATGTATAGCTCGTGCGACTTCAAACTCATCCAATAGGACAATATGTGAAATTGCTGTAGTTTTCGTTTACAACTTGGGACGTGTTAATAATACTTTCGTAAAAATGAACTTGGCTTTTGCCCAAAATCCGTATTTGCTCTGTGTGGCAAAAATACCCACCGCTTTTACTCCTATGTAGCAAAAAAACGGTTCGTGCAAAAAACGAAAAAAAAACATCAGACCTCGATGGAGTTACTGTAGCAAAAAAATCGTGCTGCTGTAGCAAAATTAATTTCGTCGGAGACATCGCCGGGAGACTTTCGCCGGCGATCGCCGGAGAACTCTCCCTGTGCAAAAAATTTGTACTATTATAGCAAAAAAAAGAATTATTGTAGCAAAAAACCGGCGACGTGCGTCGCGTAGAATCGGTGGGGCTGTCTCGCCGGGATCTAGGAAGCATCGCGACCTGTTCGTTGGAAAAATTGAGCGTGGGATTTGGGAACTAGTATCGCGGAACGACGGGAGGAAGAAGAAGCATCATGCGTGGGGTCCACGGGGACACGCGTCGCTCGCGCGAGTGGGAGGGTGCGAACCGTTCCGTGAATTTCGTCCCCCGGACGATTCATAGCGTTTTCCTTTATTTTTTGAGGTGCAGAGCGCTCCACTCCTGGCACATGACAGTTTCAATGAGATGACTGGTTTTTGCACCACCTCCGTTCTCTGCATTGGTTTAACGAGTCGAATACCCTGATGGGCAAATCGATCGTGTCTCAACTTTTTTCCTTCTCTTTTCCTTCCGGAAGACTTGCAACTTTTTTTTTTACGTCAAGGCGCTTGCAACTTGCTGGCGACGCAGGCTGCCTTGTTGAGGGTCAAACTAAATTCGGGGAGGAGCCTACTCTGCCTACAGTGTCTTGTGTGGTAAAATGCAACGAAATTAATCCTCTCTAAGGGTTACGTGCATGTAGACTGTAGTACATGTGTACACCGCTTCTGTCCTGTGTCGTCGATGCCACTTCGGTGCAAAGATGCTACGTATATTCCATTCCTTCGAGTATCATAGCATACTAGACGGGTATGCGCGCTTCGCCGCGCTGCCTACACCGCGTTTTGCCATTGTGTGGTAGGCGTGGAGGGGACTTGCAGGTGTTATGAGATATACCATTTTCCGTTGTAACACGCCACCTAAGGTGTATTTTGGCATTGTGCGTGGTGGCCATGTTTTTTACTGTGTCTCTGTCAGCCGTAACACACTTAATTTTTAGTGTTGTCCATAAAGTAAAAATTTGGAACAACTCTCAATCTATACAACTTTGGATTACACCTGTACATAAAAGAAAATCGAGTAATTTTTTAACGGGAGCTAGCAGAGAAAAAAACAGAAGTATATGTCTGTAGATGACTCTAACTATTCACGAAACCATCTCTGGTCACTCATCTAGTATTAGTCCATGAGCATCCATGGAAAAGGAATCCTCCTCACCTGGATGCATGACGTGACAAAAAAAACACAATACTCGATGACGAAATGATCTTGTTGACATATATATTATCACCTTTCACCACCTTCAGAAAACAAGCCAATATTAGACTACAATCTCTGGAGTCGCTTTGCGGCGTTGATTATCTTTTACTTCTTATCCTTGTTTTTCCAAGTGTGTGCAATCAGTTGTAATATGCTGATTATTATTAAACTAAAAATTGAGCATTTTCATACTCTACCGTGCCGCCTGTCCCACGTTGTCGCATCAGCCGGTGTTATAATTTTGGAGTAAACAGACCATGTCTGCTCATTTACTCGGTTATTTGTCTATAACGTGGATTTCCTTCGCTCTAAGTACCAACAACGCGGGCAGGTCTACCTTACGCGCGCGCGACTGCTCACGCGGTTTCTGACAGCGAAAAGACAACACCGTGGAGAGGAAAATGAGCGCCCCCGCCACCATCGCCGGCCTAACCGCCTTCCGCCGCCACCCGCGGCCGGCGGCAGCGCCCGCCTCGCTGCCCCGCCCTCCTCTAACCACCTCCTCCGTCGGACCGCCGCTGCCCCGGCCATCCCTCTAAATCCCCTCGCCTAACGGAAGTTGTCGCCAGCAAGCACCCCCACCCCACCCCCCAAGTTAAGTCTCGTCTCAACGGCTGCCTTCTCCGTCGCAGCTCCGCAGCGACGTCGCCGTCTCGGCCTGGAGAAATTTTGGAAGAAAGGGAGAGAAAGAGGAAAGGAAGGGAGGAAGAAGACTACCACGTGGGTGGGACCCACCCACACTTTCGCGTGCAAGGAGCGAGCGAGCGCTCGCGCACTCATCAGGAAGCAATTCCCCAACAACGCGCCTAGCAAACAACTGCTAGCTAGGTAGATCCCTATACCTATTGCACATCTCTCTTTTTTTCTCTCAATACACGAATACGTCATATAGCGAACAGATGGCAGCTAGTACTCCCTCCGTCACAAATATATGACTTCTATTTGTCTAAATATGAATGTATTTGGACATAAACATGTCTACTTACATTCATATTTGAAAAAATAGAAGTCAACTATTTGTGAACGGAGGGAGTAGTAGTTAGCTGAAAAAGCATAAGCCTTATACGCGTAGTCAAAACGAAACTGCAACGTGTAGACTTAGAAAGGAATGATGAAAAACTTAGCATCCACAATCTCCTTGAAGAGGTACTCAGAAACGCATCAGGCGCTCGTAGACACAGAGAGCAAAGACTGTGTTATCGTTAACATGTACTACAACAGAGCAAACACTGGTGCACTACTAATGTAGGCAGACATCGCTATAGTTCAGGCCGCCATGCCAATACACCCAGGACGCATAGCAACGACATGACTTGAGCACGTCGCATGGGGAAAAAAGCGGGTCACCCTTTCAACATCCTAACTAACAGATGTTTCAGTTCTTGTAGCTTGTCGCTCTGAGGAGGCGACTTACTACATTTCTTTCAATAAAATAAAGGTTGTGTGTATGGTCCTGATGCAGAGGCCGAGGTTTCCATTTCAAAAAAAAACTACATTTCTTTCAACGTATCTCTCAACCGTCACAAATGCTTCCATGGTGACAGGTGAAGATCAGGATGTAATTTGCCATTTTTTTAGAAATGGAGGTCTGCCCCCAGCCATGTAATTTGCCATTAGGTTAGCCTGTCATAGAAACATCATCGGCAGATTATAAGAAGCCAGAGCACCTTCAGAAAGATATCTCCGCTAAAGCTGTTAGACATCTTGTAGTGCTGATTCTGTAGGACCTATTTCTGAAAAATGTCACTCATATTTGCATCCTCTGAATACGGAACTCTGTTCAATCAAGGTAGATGGATCTTAGGCTGCTCCACTGTAGGCGTGCGAACATGCACGTCAAAAGAACAAAGCCTTAAAAAAACCTCACACCTAGACAAATATCGAGAACTGATATACTTTCTCACTGCATACACTAAGAAACTCCGAGCAGCTTTTGCACGGTCAGGCCCCTTTGTAATATTCTTAAGCAGATACTTGACCAGGTTAGTAAAATTTCACCACACAACATTGATGTGGGGTTGATTTTTCTTCGGCGGTGGAACACTATGCAGAACGACCCACCTATTATCCAGGCATGACCGCCCTTCACAACATTCTGCCCATCAGCCCGCCACATCTTGTAACCAGATTTATCAACAGATGTCTCAGATAATAAATTTGGGAACCGCTTCATGCACAACCACTTTCCATTTATTTGCCTGCAAGGATGGTGCACCATGAATTCAACGACTAAAGAATATGGCAAGGATCAGACACCATATCGAGCAACTCGGCTGAAACAGTACCATCAATGAATTCTGATGATCTAGCCAAATCAACATATGAGCATGTGGCAACCCCATTTTCTGAAACTCGACTGTACAAAGCTAAAAATAAACAATGGTCGAGGAATCAGCAACAAAAGGTATAAAGACGACCACATACCTCCACGTGTAGGCCCGAACATGCTTCCATCCTTCACCTCAGCATACAACTCATCAAGATTAATCTTAAAAACACATCTTTAGTGACAATCATAGTTTCAGCATCATGCCAGGAACTGCAGAAAAAGTCAACATGTTTAGAAGAGCAATCATAATATAGAAGCTTGTTTCGATTGACGCTAGCAAACCTTTGGTAATCCCGTTTGTGCAAACCAGAACAAATATATATCAACACAAGTAGCATGGCTTCATCCTATACATGATTCAAAGGTACATGCATGAAGCAAGCACTAAAAAGGTTAATTAGGAAATGTTAAAGTGTATGAGGACAATATTTTGAGATTTATTGCAACTCTTCGAAGCAAGTTAGGCTAAAGTTCTAATAAAATATTATACATTAATATGCTGAAAGTCTAAAATAAAATGGGAGGATCCACAACATGTACAAAAGAAGCATCACCAAAGATATCAGGAGTATCCACTTTTCATACTTGTAGTTAAACTAAACTAAGATGTCGGGTCAGCTCAACCTTTCTGCAAAACCAAACCAATGTTGACAGAGCCTAGAGGATTGAACCATAAAACTAACTCATGCATTGAAAACCATTGCCATCACTGGCAAAAGAAACGTTCAACCTATATGTTAAGATGCAAGGATCCTAGAGTCCATGTTGCTGTTAAGAAGCCTCTGGACCAGCTCCAACTTCTCCTTTCTATTGGTGCATATGGATACCCATCACGTAAGCAAATCTTATATGTATCGATTAATCCGAAAACCATTTCAATCAACAATGAATTCCTAAGAACACCACCAATTGCAGTCAATAAAAAGTACAACCATGACTTTCTTTAGGCAATGATCCAAACATGGCTAAGCAAAAAATAAGCCTAGAAATACTATTTTGCAAGAAAACAAAAGAAACTACCGTGTTGTACTCTTCATACATCCTATCTAGAAACCACACCTTACAGGGAAATAGAGAAGAGTTCTATGATCTCTGGTATCAAGCCTGAGGAAATTTCCACACATTGGTCATGACTCTGAATCGGACTGGTAATGTATGTTGCCAAGAGCAAGTACTTCAGAGGATGTTTCCAGAAATTTTGGAAAGCAATTGAAATTAATCAACTTAAATTGCAGAGTCAGTCCAAGCTTAAGAATACTTATATTCCCTAAAAGCTCATGTGGTTAGTGAATCCTGATGTCACGAAACTTGTGCACCCTGAATGAAAATTGTGTGAGCCAAATAAGAAGCATCACGGGGGGCCACACGGTAATCCATGGAAAGAAAAAGGCAAAACACCAATTAATCTAGAAAAACAACCCGTCTTACAGAAGCAGGAAAGTGAACGGCAAAAACATGGAAGAACGGGACAGAAACGGCGAGCACCAGCAGCTCCGCACCACAACCTGCAGCCCAAAACGCAGCAAAAACAAACAACACATTCAGTAAATGAGGGGACGCGGCAGGAAAAAAGGAACAAACACAGAAAAAATAAAAAAATGTACCCAAGTCATAGAAGAACGAATGAACATACAGCTCCCAACCCGAGCAACAACTCCGGCCATAAGCGACACCACCTGATGGAGGCCGCAAGACCCAGCTCCCAAACACATGCCCAACACCGCGCCCCTGGGCAGAACAGCAAGAGCAAGGACGCCACAACACTACACGCGGAAAACCGACATGAAAACCTCCGTCTTATCTCCGACAAAGGAGATATCCAATCTTATACGTACCAGGCGGAGGAAACAGATGGAAACACTGTGGGGCATACCAAACCACAACATCGCCCAACGATGTTTGCATCTCCTCGGCTGGCTTCCCTTTCTAGTACAGTAGTTCCTTCATATCGCTAAATCACCATGCCCACCTCCACCGTAGCTAGCCCCAATCCACTAGGATTGCAGCTAGCAAGATCAGATCCAGAGGAGGGTGGCATCGGGCAAAGAGGTTCGACTAAGAGATGAGATTCAAGGGAAAGGCTGCTGCCGGAGCTGGACAGGGTCGCATCCGAGCGTGAGAACACGCCGGAGCCTCGGTAACAAGTTAGCAGAGCTGTAATCGGCGGCGGCCGGAACCCTACCCTATGGGTCGCGAGAGGAATAGGAAGTGTTTTGGGATAGAAGAAACAAAGTCTCAGCACGGTCAACGAATGACGCATGCTCGGCTGGAAACAACAAAGAATTCGCTGGGCCCATATACAGTCACACTGTTTGGACTATGGTGGGGCCAGGAGCTCTCAGCATCCGAGTCTTCCATCACGCTTAAAGCTTTAGTGTATGCCCAGCGAACAATCGATCCAGGAAAAAGTACTAGCAGTAGAAATAACAGTGCTACTCGTGTGTTATGCCTCTTTCGGAGATAACCGACGAGATGCCCGGTCAAGCTGGTTAAAGAGTTTCTTTATGGTATGGCGTGACACGATGAGCATGTTAAAGATCAAACCAAGTTCGGTTTCAAAATAAGATATTTCTCATAAAAACTAGCTGTAGGGTGCAAGCTGAGGTGCCCTACCGACGGCTAATCAGACGATCGCTTTGACATGACCCAAGACCTGATAGAACAATAAGCCTAGCACAAGAAAACTGAATATATATACTCCACGAGAACAGGACTGGCATACGGCCAGTACGATCCATGTGCCGAACAAGCCAGTTGCATACAAAGTCCATCGTCTAGGCAGTCTGCAGATGCAAAGTCCACATGAATTTCAGCGCTTGGTTCGTAACACAACATAAGGGTTAGTGCAAACAGGCACATGTTGCAGCCTGCAGTTCACGGCCGCGCCTCACTGCTCACCATCACCAGGGGCATTCTTCAGGAGTTCCCTAGCCTTCCTGCAACAATTCAACCGCATGGAAATAATCCCTCGATATGCAACTCCATAACTGATTCCTCTAATATAACTAGGGATGACATAGTAGGTCCAGCGCTATAAGTTACCCACACAAGAGTGGCGCATAAGAAACAAAACAAGTTCTTCAGAAGGCGTGCACTAATGGCATTTGACACGAGTCAACTACGCACACAAAAAAAAAACAATGCACACTGCTTCTCCTCACCATAGACGTATTTTGTCAACCTAAAATCATAATAGCATTTGGAAGACACTCAAAAGAGATAAGCATAACAGCGTGTAGGTTACCGTAGTTCTTTCTCGATTTCTGCATTCCCGGGATCAAACTTTTGTGCATCCGAGAGAGCATCACAGGCTTGTTTGTACTCCTGGAAATCAAGGAACATGACCAGGCTGTAACATCAATATGAAATAGGCGAACGTCCTGGGAAGCTAGACACACCTTGAGTAGCATGTGAGCCGTGCCTTGACGGTAGCAAGCTTTTGCCCAATTAGGTCGCAGCATTCTGCACTTGAGAGCATCTGACAAAGCACCGTCGCCATCGCCCAGATGCAGCTTACAAAGACTCCTGTTTGCATACAGTGTTGCACTCTCTCCATGGGATATTGCCTACGGTCAAACATCACAGGCCATGCAAATATTATTTATTCTCAACTAAAAAGGATGACAAACAATAGTATTTTAACACTCATTCAGGGGATTCATCAATATTTATAAACCTGTACTGCTCAGTAGCACAGAAGATGGAATTATGGAAGACATTCTATAACTAGACTGATTGGCTTGTTCATTTTACATGTAAGATCCGTTTAAGTACAGTTAAACCATTTGCTACGCAGTACGTACGGATCAAATATCAGTCAGCACATCCAACACATTAACAGAAACAGTAGACAACAGCATCAAAGATTCATATTAACCGAGAAGGAAAAAAAAAACACAATATGCAAAAAGGAGTAGAGGTTGTAGAATGTCTTCCATACAAAAGTGACGTTTTAGACATGTCTGAAGTCAAAAATTGACCACAAATATCGTTTTAAATATTTACAGGTTATAAATATATTGCAAAAGAAATTGGTGGTACAAGTTATATTGTGGAGACCATGTCAATGCCCAAAACGTCACATTTCGTGTACTGGAGGGACAATTAACTAGTGATTTTTTATGCTTTTCGCAAATCAAATCAATTACATATCTCCAATTGCCTCCCAGTAAAGCATCATAGATATAGTGCAGGAGGTTTACCAAATCATAACACTTTGATGCCAACTTATACTCCTTCTGCTTGAAAGCAGTATCAGCCTGTGACTTGAACAAACTTCTTCTTCTTTCAAGGTCTGGTTGCTCCTAGACAACAAATAAATGAAACATGCAGTGAATATTTAAAATTTGGAAATAATCATCATTTAGTAATATAATTTGTACCCAAAAAACACATTCAGCATCTTTGTGTTCAACATTCTACATAGTTTGGTGTCTAACTAGGTGGCTAGCTCTTTCACATGCTTATGCTGCAATGCATACTGCACATGATGCTATAGATGGTAAATCCTTTACTGGTCCAGAAACTTGAAGTACACCAACTGGTCCAAAGTTAAGTTTCCAAACCAGCGTATTGACTGAATCTTTCATTGGTTCAATAGTCAGTTGTGCCAAATTTTATTAGGATCACACACAGAAAATAACTAAATTATATTTCAACATTTGAGAAAGATTTGAAAAATACCATCACATGTGCATCTAGATGTCACCTACATACCTGCAATATTCCATAAATAAATAGTTTCATCTGTGCGCTATAAAAAAGTGTGGATCTTTGTGGAAGTGTAAAGGTACGTAGTGAGAATGTTATATGTACTTGTGAATTTTTTTTTCAGATTTTTGTTGAAGCTTTAAAATGCACTTCTAACTTAAAAATATACGGGCTCCAAGTGCCCCTGGCACTACCCTAAAAAATGAGGAACAGTAAGGCTTTTTGTTCTACTTCAAAGAAGTATGCTACTAGAGCACAGTCCCTTTAGTTTACCATCAAATGGTGTCCTTATAAAGTTAAAACAGCGCTGAAAATCTACCAAGATGGAAAAGCATTCCAATAGGAACATGGGAATACGAGTAGATATCAATATCATGGAGTCTCTTCTTTCACCAACCAAAGACAATACATTGCATGTGTGCTCATAGTACATACACAATAGGTTACAAGGGCTCGAATATATAAATCAAATGTAGCCTTTTTCCAAGCAATAAGAACTGAGACACAGAGAGAAATAGTTCAAGTAATTTAGAGCTAGTACGTCACATGAGTAAAATATATTATTAAAAGATACTGACGAACATCACACCTTGTGCATGATGCTGGTGTACTTCGCAACCGTGGAATGAAATCCATGACTACGAGTCTACGAGCCATGTTCAAGCATTAATGTACCAGAGAGCATCTGACTATTCTACATCCTTACGAGATTTTCTCAATACTGTAGTCAACGATAAGTTTGTGACAGTTAATAAAACAAAGATAGGAGAACAAACTACATGCAGATACATTTTTCAAACAGTACAACAATTGCATCATCTTAGAAGCGTATCTGATCAGATCAAGGTGTGTGTACTTTTCAACCTTGGAATCAGGGACTCTTTTCCTCAATTATTTCTACTAATTATCCACCACGAAACCGAGTTTGGTTAAAATTATCTGTTCACTACACTCAAGTGTTTGTTCATATTATGCTCTGTAACCGAATGGACAGTGCACAACACACATGGGTTCATGATGTTTATCGGTGGGCAGACCTGTTGTTACTGCATGATCATATTACCTTTGTAAATTACAGTTGGTTGTTTGTTTTCAGTTAGTCAGCACTAATAACTTTCCTGTTATGGTATTCCCAAATAAGTAAGTCATGATTCTTTCATTGTAAATCTGGTGCAATGAACATAGTAACGACAGCTTACAAGAACATTGATTCGACAAATTAAAACTGAAGAACAAAGCAATATTTATGAAAAGAAAATAACTTACAATTGCCTTTTTTGCTCCAGATTTTGCATGACAAATTAATCCCTCAACACTCCAGTTTGGGACATTTGGAATTGGGGAAGTCAAAGGAAGCAACATTTCAACCTCTTCCCAGCAATTATTTGACGCAGCAAGCTCTATTGGCAGCCTACCCAACTGGAGAAAGCAAGCAAAAATAACTTGTAATTCCTTATAAAAACTATTAGCGTCATTCAAGAAGGGAACCATTTAGAGTATAGCAGAAGTGGATGAACATTATGCCATGTGTGGAAGGTAGAAACTTATAAGATTGAAGTAAAGAACCAGGACCTATATAATACTTTTATCAAATGTTTCAACAATCCTTCCAGTATTTACAAATTTGATAAGCAATTCAAACTGACCAAACACAAGGTTTCAAAGAGTCAAGACAACTTTGCTAGGCACACATGTGATTTCCCATCAGCATAGCAAACAGCACAAAGCAACCTAAACTCGTCGCTAAACAGCCCCCAAACATCCAACATATTCAGAAGAGTTGAGTGATAGTATCAACAGGAGCTTTAATGAAGTATATAGTGAAATGTTGCATACTAGGTCAGGAAAAAATCTAGAAAATATACAAACATACATCATCGGGAATATTAGGATCTGCACCAGCCTTCAATAGAAACTCAATGAACTTGGTGTAGCCTCCTTGCGATGTAGCAAAAAATAAAGGAGTCATAAAGTAACCCCTGAAATTGACATCAGCACCAGCCTGTGAAAAGTATTGTGCAATAGAATGTTCATGGTTCTATCTCCATGTATATCAACATATAAGCATGGCAGAGATGGTAGAGTAAGCAAAATCACAATGGAAAAGTAATCCAGAAAATACCTGCCTTAATGAGTAGCTTCATGCACTTCAACGAACGGTAAACAAGAGCACTCATCAGGGGACTTACAGCACCGACATGATGTTAGGCTGAAAGCAGGGTATTGTGTTATTAAGGTAAGACACAAAGGTGGCATGATAAATTCAGGAGTTACTTTTGAGATGAACAAAGATACCATACTTAAAAGAATGTCACCGTACAATCTACTATTGTTTTTGGTGATTCAAGGGATCATATGGCAAGTGGATCATCCCATCATAATTTTGACCTAACACGCTCAATTTGTTTGAGGACTGGAATAGGTTGCTCCATCAAATCAATCACACTTTAAGATCTCTATCAAGTCCATAAACCTAAAAAATGACTATGTACTGCGATATCTAAGAAATAGTGGAGCTCATATATACATTTGCATTGTGGTCCAACAAAATCTTTAGTGTCTTATCCTTCTCATTTGTAGCAGCCATATAGAGTGGCGTTCCACGGCCACAGTCTATGTCGACCGGCACTCCTTTTGAAAGGAGGAACTCTGTTACCTTGCAGCATCCTGTGATGAACAAAGATAATTCCGTAAGTCAAGTGGCCACAATATTGAACAAACCGTATGTGGAAGAATAAATAGCTACTAGTAAAATGACCAGCTTGCAGATTTTTTTTGTCCATGTGCGTGTCAGGAGCTCAGGATGGGGGGCACCTGAAGAAGCAGCATGATGGAGAACAGTGCGCCCTTTGTCATCTGCTTTCATTAGATCACCACCATGATCAAGAAAATACTTGACGGTAGGAACATCACCAGACTGAGCAGACACCATGAATGGAGTCGCACCTGTAACAGAAGGCACATCCTCAATGCAATCGCAGATCTCATACTGACAAACATTGATATGGCAGCCACCAATTGCACAAATGGAGAAAGGGATAGACAAAATACCTAGACCTCCAGCTCCTATGCCAGGAGCATTCACATCTCCTCCAAGCTCCACTAAATACTTGCAAACTTCCAGATGGCCTGTGCATGCCGCGATATGCAACACACTAACTCCATTCAGGCTGAAAGAAAAAATCACCGATGGGTCGCCATTCCCTTCGGTGAAACTCTTTACAATACCTTTCCCAAAAGTAAACACGATGAAATTATGGAAGGGGATAGAAAAATTAACAAACCAGAAAACCAAAAGATAATAAGCAAACATGTTCAATGCACAAGAACATCACAATTAAAGGGACTGATCTATCGCTTTGCTGAACGGAGTCACGTGGTGAAAATACTTCACAACACATCATCTCTGAGTACTTGACTGTACTGCAAATTTGGATGCAACGGATAACTGGATTGCATCATCAAAAGTGGTCACATTTATCCCGTGACATGTTGAGTGAAAGGGACGACTGTCCACACAGTTTCTTTTAACTGATCTGTTCTGCTGAGTTCAGTCTACGGTATGATCTAATCAGTGTGACTACAATGGTTGGTCCTAAAATCGCATCATCAAAGGGAAATATTTTTTGTTGGGTAGTACGAGAAAACGTTCGACAGAGGCATTTCATAGCAAAGTGTTACGAGTAAAGCATCCAACAGATGTACAGGACTATGTTTATGACAATGGACTTATACAGAGAAAACTGAAATGGAAGGCGGCACGCATTGCAACGGGGCAAATAACTCTGACCGGCGCATAACAAAATGGAGCCCAAACAAAGTCATACAGGTGGCAGATTGTCGTACAAAGCAGTCTTTGTTACTAGATAGAAGGCTATCGGTGCTAAACTGCTAACCCAACGCCCATGTTCTTAAAGCACCACCAAATCAAGCTAACAATTATACTAATTTACTAAGAATAAAATCAGATACATGTAGTATTCCCGAAGGCAGGAGGCAAATGCGGCATGTCTGAACTCTGAAGCACCTCTGACCCCGCGAACGCAGGATCACCGGACTAGAACCGAAGTGGGGGAAAGAGTCGAAGAGAGGAATAGTACCTTTGAGGACGTGGAGGTTGCCTTCGAGGGCCGCCCTCATGAGAGCCTTCTCACCTGCACACGCACGAGCACGATCGCCATTAGGAACGAGAGAGGGGAACGAGCGTGCGAGCAATCGGGCGGCGGCGAGGGGGTTGGTGGGGGGGGGGGGGATGAAGGCTGGACGTACGGGTCTCTTGGCGGTCGGCGGGGCGGGAGTACATGAACGGAGGCTCCATGGCCCAGTCCGGCGGGGTGGAGGCGGCGACGAAGAAGGAAGAACCCTACGGCTGCGCCCCGGTGCGGAGTTGGGGGTTTTCAGTTTCAGAGAGTGCAGCTTTGGTTTGTTTTTTTTTTTAACAAAGAAAGAGATTTTATTTAGATAATATAACAGGATACAACACGAGAGTGAATAAAGTGAACCCGGCGACAGGTGCTCCTGGCGGAACTCCAACTTCTATTGGTCCACGTGTAGTGTGGGACCAATCTGGTGACAGTGTATTCCATCCGTTAAGGGCATCTCCAGCCGTCCCCCCCAGAGCCCCCCCAGGGGGCTTTTTTCGCGGCGGAAGCGGCGAATAGCGCCGCTTCTTCACCACTCGCCCCCCCCCAGAGGCCCAAATAGCGCCGTTTCGGCGCTATTTGGCGCCGCGGCACCCAGGCCGAACCCAGCCCGCTGGGTTCGGCCTGGGGGGCAAAACTGCGAGGCCGCGCGGGCGGGCCAACGCTGTCAGTGACGCGCCGGGAAAAAGCGCGGGAACGGAAACCCCCGCCCGTGACTTCCTTCTTGGCGCCGCACCGTCAAAGGCTGCCGGAGGCGGCGGCCAGTGCATGCAGCGGCGACACGCGTGGCCAGTCAAAGTCCACCGGATTAATGGCGGTGCGGCAGCGGCGACACGCGCGGCGCGGCGACTGGCCCAGCCAGGCTATAAAAACGGTGGCCGCGCCCTCCCCGTACGCACATTCTCGACCCCTCCTCGCCGTTCTTTTCTCCACCTTCGAACCCCGCCGCAATGGACAACCACTGGGAGGCGTGGCCCAACAGCGACGACGAGCTACAGCCAGCGCAGCAAGCTGCACCGGAGCCGCAGGTGGTGGCGCCGGAGCAGCCTCCCGAGCACGACGAGGCGCGCGAAGCACGGCGGGCTGCCCGCCACTGGAGGCGCGAGGTGAGGAGGCAGCCGGTGTGGCCCGAGCAGCACGCCGGGCTGCACTCCTTCGAGACCTCGCAGAACGAGGACGCGTACCGCAAGGTGCGGCGCCTCGAGCAGGCTGCGGCGGCGGCGGAGGCAGCCGCCGTTCGAGCCTCCCTGGAGACGCACCAGCGGGAGGAGGCGGCGCGAGAGGTGCCGCCAGATGGCCCGGCGGGCTGCCTCCGTCGAGCAGGAGGGCGTCATCGCCCTCTACGAGGCGCAGCGTGAGCTAGCGCTGCAGGGTGAGCGGCGGCGCAACCGCCCGCCCTCTGAGCAGGCGCAGCTGCACCGGCTGCGCCTGCAGGCCCGAGCGGAGCGGGCGGAGCAGCGCCGTCTCGCCGCGGCGAGCCAGGACGGCGCTGGACCCTCCAACCAGCACCGCCACGACGAAGACGACGAAGCGTAGACGTAGGCGTAGTCATCGCGTAGTATCCGCTGTTTTTAGTTTAAATTTATCGTTTTAGCTTTCAAATCGCGCCGAATATGTACGCAGTTTCAAATTTCAATAAAATTTCGACTAGTTTTCAACTGCGTTTGTTTGGGCCGATTTGTTGGGCTCGGGACGCGACTGGGAAACGAGCCCCCCCAGGTTCCAGAATAGCGCCGTTTAGCGCCGCGGCGGCACCAAAACGGCGGCGTTTTGGGCCCTGGGGGGCGCAACGGCTGGAGATGCCCTAAGGTGAAGAAATAATGAGTGTAATACAAATGGGGTCCATGTAGGGTAGAGAAATTTCTCACGTCATCTCGTCCGCTTCCTGCCTACCCCCCTCTCCGTCTTCCTCCTTGCATCTCGGCAGGTCCCATCCCCTTCCTCCCGCGCTACACCACAGAGTACCGTCCTGACCACTTTCCTCGCTGATGCATTCTCCTTCCGTGTCGTCCGCCTCGAAGAGAAGCACCGAGCAGAGTCTGGAGCCCGTAGCCGCCGACACAGAAGCAGCCGCGTCAGATCTGGAGCACGCCGGCCGCCATTGCCTCGTGCTGAAGCCAGACGCATATGGGCGGGAGCCTGGGACGGTTGCTCCTTCGAAGCATGGCCAGTCGTATGCAGGCCAACTGAAGCAGCCGCTGGGGCGCGAGGTGCGGCGGCTTGGATCGCGTCGGCGCCGCACGGATTGGTAGCCGCGGCATCAGGTGGTCCCCCGACGGCGGCGCGCGAGGTACTGCTGACGGCGCAGTCGGAAGATTGGCAGCGCACAGAGACAGCGCACATGGCGTGGTCGGGGGACACCAGAGTAGAACGCGAAGGTGGGGGATGGACAGCGTCCGGAGGCGGCGCACGGGATGGCTCTTGTGGCGTCAGATGGTCTTCCGCAGAGGCGCGGGAGCTCCTTCCGCGGTGATGGAGAACCAGAGCCGTCGCGGAAGTTAGGGATGGGAGCATGCGACGTGGCGACGTGGGGGTGGGTGCTCGTGCCGCTCGATTTGTGGAAGACATAATTATTGGCCCCGTCAGGAAGGAACAGAGAATTAATTGTTGGCCCCGTCCGTGAGTACGGGCTGACATGTACGTATCTCGGTTTGTATTCTCCATTGGATCAAAAGCATTAATGCCCTGTTTGGTTGCACAGAATTGAGCGTGGAATCAGTAAATCTGGAATTTGGGGTCCAATTCCACCGTTTGGTTGTGTTCGGAATTAAGTCCCGGAAACTCCTTCCAATTCTACGCGGGTATCCGTCTGGAGAAAAACGTGTAGCGCTCGTTTCCGAGCTCCCAGCCTCGGAAAGGCTTCGGAATCTCCCAGGCGAACAGGTACGGGAGCTCTTTCCCGAAACCAGACCAGCCCCGTCCTCCTGCCTCGTTCCCGCAAGGAGAAGCTCCACCCGGCGGCGGCGCACCAGGTGCGCTCCCTGCACCTCCATGGCCCGTCTCTCTTCTCCCCCGAGCTCCCCTGCCTCTCCTCTCTCCCGGAGCTTCGTCTTCCCCCCGTCCCCCCTCCCTGCCATGGCCGAACCCTAGATGCACCGCTCCCGGAGCTTCCTCTCCCCCTGGCCGCCCCTCCCCGCGGGACGGTGACCGACGGCGGCCATGATGCTGCGCCGTCCCACCCTCTCGTCTCTCCCCCGAGCTCCCTTCCCCTGGCCTCCCCTCCCTCTTCCCCCATGGCCGCTCCTCCCTACGGGATGGTGACCGGCGGCGCGGCCATGGATGCTGCCCCCTCCCTCTTCCCCCCTGGCCGCCCCTCCCTCTTCCCACCCTGGCGGCCCCTCCCTTTTCCCCCCTGGCCATGGATGCTGCGGGATGACCCCTCTCCTCTTCTGCTTCTTGCTATGAACTGCAGGTTCAAGAAGAACAGGAAGTGGTCCTAGTCAATTCCATATGGTGTACATCCAAACGGGATTTGGAATTCCATTCTAGCCTTAATTCTACAAACGAATACCATGCGCATCCAAACAGCAAAACTGGAATTCCATTGAAATCGTTGATTTGGTATTCCATTGCCAATTCAATTCCGCGGCGAATTCTACGCAACCAAACAGGGCATAATTGCTTATGCGGAGACCACATCCACGTGGACCAATTACCATTCAGTTTCTGCCCGGAGCATATGTCGCCCGGAGCATCCAAGCATTTCCCGATACAACACAGAGATTACAACCAGGGGCGGAGACAACCCCCAACGTTTTATATCACGCAATACCCTTATGCATTATGAGTACGCGTTCTAGTTAGTGTTTAAACCTGTAGCACATACTAATCCACAGAGATCTGCACACACCGAAGCCCAAAAGAGTAACAAAACAAAACATCCCATGACCGGTATTGTTTAGACAATCGGCAATTGGTCATTTGATGGAATGTTTTATGCCCGTTCGTTCAACCTCACTCCCCGATCTATCTAGTACCAAGATCGCTGGGATACCTTCCGCCTCCCAGCTGGTCTTGGTCGGGAGCCACCGTCCATGGACGACTTTTCTATCCAGTCGATTTGCCGCAAGTGCGTCGACGGTGTTGGTAGATCGCTGCTTGTCACGGATCTCCATCCCCTGGTTTGTCCAATAGGTTTTTTGTCTAATAAGGTACACAATGTATTTATACTTACAACTAGTCAAATCTAAACCCATTTTGTCTGAGTTTGACCATTATCCAGTAATTAGATAGAGCGACAACAATACTATACTCATTACTTCTTCATGCCAATTGCTTAGATTTTGAATCTGACCTAGCGCCATATTTTAATCAAATAATTGCTAATAGTTGAACTTTATCTGCCTATAGCTTCAATCTGAATCTAACCTAGTGCCTAATTTTGATCAAATTGTTGGCAATAGTAGAATCGACATCTACAAATTTGGAAAATTAGCTTTCTTTTGTCACAAAAAATGTCAATTTATTTATCAATGAAAAAGTTGATGATTTTTTAAATATTAGTATAAGTCAAATCTGTGATAATATGGTGTTCATTTTTCACATGATATTTTCATACATTGTACTTCACGGACGATCATTGTCGTTTCGCCCCCCTATGTCTAAATCCTGGCTCCGCCCCTGATTACAACATTCACCCAAAAGAGCAAGCTGGCCTAGCTGAATACAAGAGTGAGAGATTACTGAAGAAGCATGACGCCTATACCTAAGAGCACAACTGGAGCCTACCAGGGGTCCGGCGAAAACTCGGACACAACAAACCTGCAGTCATAGTCTACAAAGGCCTCTCGCAAACTAACCAACCGTAGAGTCAGCTGCTCAACCGACAATCGCATTGGTAGATGCCTATGAGGTTGGGGTTTGAGCTATAGATTTGAAAGGGCCAACACCGAGCTCAAACCAGGAGGATCCTTGTCGTTAGATCTGAGACACCGCAGCAGAGACGATCTCATCCGCCTCCGGCATGTCCCGAACAGCAAGGAAGTATAATCATCATGCCCAACAGCACACAGTAGATGCCTTGCATAACCGCTAGACACATGGCAATAAAGCTTGAAGGATGAACTAGTGCCAACAGCACTGCCTCCGATATGAATTGAGGTCATATGATAAAAAAGAGCAGTCACCTCTGCACCACCTGATGCCAACTCCAGGCTCCACACCACCACCATGATGGCCGCACAACTTGAAGTGAGAACTTGTCTTGCTTGGGTGGCGATTAAATGATACATAACATCCAGCGCCGCAATCTTCTTCGAAGCAAACTTCAAATTTGATCTCTGAAAATTCAAAGAACTTGCCTCGATTTTACCTCTCAGGGAGATGTGCAGATGAGTCACACCATCTTCTTCATTCGTACCACACAGATCAACAACAAGCCGAGCAGAAAAAGGGGATGAACCCCCGTATGCAGAGGCCTGCAACTGCCTGGTTGTTGGACTGAAAAGGCACTTGTTGAAAAAGTGGGGGACGCCGTCAGATTTGTACATCCAGCGGAGGCCTTGAGGTCGTCGGCGGCTAGATGTCCTCCGGGCACGAGGCGGCAAAGAGAAGCACACCCCTGACCATACCCATCTCTCTCCTCTTGCAGTCTGGCCTGAGAGAGCAGAGATCTCCCGTCTCCATAGGGAGTCCCCGTGGAACTCACAACTGAAGGAGCCAAACTGAGTTGAAGCATCTTGAACGGGAGAAACGGGGCAGAGGAGCAACCATGGATTCCCCCGGTCATGGACACCATGGACACCACAGGGAGGAAGAACAAGGCTGGAAAACCTAGATCTACTTTATTGGAAAAACTAAGTCTAAAACAGAGCAGCAAGAAACGGAACCGGACCTCTCTCCCCCTCACCGCCGGCCGCCGTGGCTGCCGACAATGGGAAGGAGAGAAGCCGGAGGATTTGCTGGAGAAGAAGACCAACAGGGGGATAAGGTTACGCCACGGAGGGCAGTCTCCACGGGGGGAAAAGTCTTTCGGTTTGGTTGCCTCGTTAATTCGGCGATGAGGGCGAGGACCCGGTGTTGGTGCACCGGAGGCAGCGCTCCCTAGTGACTCGGTGCACCCACAAAGACACGGTTCACACGAGACCATGATTTTTTCAACGGATATCTCTTCGCCGTCGGCGCTCCCTCTTTGGTATTGGACCTGTGTCCACCGCGACACAGGTGCTTCCCACATCAGCGCATGCCAAAAAAAATAGATTAAAAAAACTTTGAACCCGAAAATCTAATTTTTTTTACAAATTTCATTCAAAACTTAAACTAATTTACCCTAACCCTATCCTACTCCTCGCAGTTGTCTTCCCAGTCGAAGTCGTAGTGGTCGTCGTCGTCATCGCCGTCAAGGACCACCGTGGGCAAGGAGGCGGCGCGGCTGGTGGAGGCGCCGCCCCGGGGCAGACCGCTGCAGGAGGCGCCGTCGTCACGTGCGCCAGGAGGCACACGACAAGGAGGAGGCCTCAACGATGGAGGATGCCATGGCATTGGTCTAGACCGTCATGCCCTCATCCGGTGTCACCATCGAGTTGATGATCGTGGTGAGGAGGTCGGGGCAGTCCCCGTCGTACTGCGTTGTGGTCGGTCCTATCCCATCACTGGTGCCGCCCGCTCGCGTTGTGCCGGCCTCGCTCGAGACCGGCGACGCCCGCATCGACTGTGTCGATGATGTCATGGCGCTCCGCCTCGAAAGAGGCCATGCAGCGTGCGAGTCATTCTCCTCGTTGGGCGCTAGTGCTGTGTCTAGGAAAAAACTGGAGGGTGGGCACACAACAACAAAAATGTCGCACCACGGATTTTTTTTACCAACTGAATACTACAAATAGGCAATCAATTCACGAAATTGTAATTAGGTATATATCTTTTAACTGCCGAGAAATGGATCGAGAGATGAACTAGTCGCGATTAGAAGTGATAGGTAGTCAAATACTGTGGCTGCTATTTTTTCTACAAAGAACTATGAGTACTAAAAGAGATCCCAAAATTCTGGGTGGGCCACGGCCGACCCCCTAGATACGCCCATGGTGGGCGCGCTCCTCCTGGATCATCCAGCTCCGGTGACGCGCAATGTCGTGCAGGATCTCCTACGTCATGCCAGGGTTTGGCAGCATGGGGAAGCCACTAACGAAAACCCGCCACACATTGGGCAGACGGGCGCAGTGGTGGCGTCCTACTCATGCAATCTCACTATATCAGGGTTAAAACCTGAAGTAAAAAGTACAATGCGTGAGTATGGATTGTGTGGCCTTTAGGGTTGCTCCTGTCCGGCTTCATATAGGGAGCTGGACTAGAGCTTACAGGAAGAAATTTTTTACTTAGGAAAGCATATCTCTAACTTGAGGGTCGGCTTGCTGTGCCGCACGATTAAGCCTCCTTCTTCACCACCCTTGGGCCACCCTGGTTGTCCGTCTTTTGGTCAATGCTGGATGACACCCCTATTCGGCATATCCCCGACTGTAGTCACCGGGAAGGTTTGAGATTTCCAGTTTCCGTCATTTTGCAATCCGACAAAATGTAAAAGACGATTGCAAGTCTTTTAGGCCAGGGAGGCTTTTATGGGCGAAGAGTGGTGTCGGGGGGCACCCCAGCCATCCAGCAACCAAGGGGTGGACATGAGCCCACCAGTCGCCTGGTGGTTGTGGGCCACCTCAACGGCTCCCCTTTGAACTCCGTCTTCGTTTCAGGTAAAAACTGACCTTCGTGAATTAGGATATGGCCGGTCG
>JAPCYS010000499.1:0-46783 GCA_028641055.1 Alopecurus myosuroides | reverse complement strand
GGATGGCATTTGGTGGAAGGTGGTCTGGCTGGAGGCCAAAGTGGTTGAGGAACTCGGAGAAGAAATCGAAGATGGGAAGGCCGAGGCCGCGCTTAAAGTGGGAGAGGAAGACGACGTACTCGTCCTCCTCAGGTTGCGGGATGATTTCAGTACCTGGATGCCTGCACACGACGCCGGGAGGGATGCGGCGCGTGTTGACGAGCCACTGGCAGTCCTCAGCAGTCACGCCAGATCCTTCCCAGCCGGCGCGGGCGGCCGCATCGTCATCTCCGCGAGGAGCCATGGAGGCGGAAGAGCTTGAGGGAGATTGGAGGCGGAATCGAACGGAGGCGCTTCTCTCTGTCTCTCTTGCGGTGCGTGGAGCAGCGGCGCAGCGGTTGCTTGCGGTGGCGGTGTGCTCGACGGCGGCGGAGAGGCGAGGGGGCGCGAGATTGGGAAGAACTGGAAATAGGAGAAGGAGCGTCGCGGGGGTATTTATCTCTCCCCCACGAGTTGCCGTTACTGATGGATTAATCGTGGATTGATCGTGCGAAGAGATCGTGCGGCGTGGGTTGCGCAACCGTTAGAAACGCACACAGCGCATATCGCGTGCGTAACGGGTGCAGTTAATCCCACGTCGAGATCGTGGGAACTTGAGTGCGGTTGAGGTGACCTAACAGGCTAGTGGGCCAGGGTTGCAGTTACTGGCGCGTGGCCTGCCGTATCCCAGGCACCGAGGCGTCGGGGGCACAGGGGTGTGACACGTGCCCTGTAGCGACACGGAGAGGTGGATTCGCTCTGATTCAGCGGGAGCGAGTTTGAAATTTCACTAAGTCATCCTATTCGGCAGCTCAGGAGAGAAATTGCTCTACTCAGCTACCAGGAAGGTGGTCTCGTGAGCACAGTTGAAGAGATTCGAGAAGGAGTTACTGGTTCAAGTTGGAGTGCAACTCGGCGTTACTCATTCAAGAAGACGTTTTGGTTTTAAGCTGGCAGGGCCCAGTGAAGAAGTTCGCAGGACTCTACCAGCTTCGGGGATTAATGTCGGGGGGTTACCCCCGAGTAGGGGTAAGGCAAGTGCTAAAGGTAAGGTCAAGGTGCTGTTTGACCGGGTAGATGGCTACCCAGTACTTGCTACCCGGTAGGTTTCTATCCGGCCGTACCCACCAATGGCCAAGAGGAGAAATCAAGGAAGTTATGTTCGTCCGAGTAGAGGAGTTGGTCCGAGTAGAGGGAGTGCTTTCCTACTCGGGCCAGAAGTCAATGGAGCCGTTCTGACAAGGGATCCCACATATCCTGCGTACGTACCGGCGTGCGGTTCAACTTACGGAGCGCGTGATTATCCGCGCTACGACGTGGCTACAGTGCGGTAGGCGCCTGTCAAGTCCTGTCACTGACAGAGGGGACAGGACACGTCTAGGGGCCTACCCTATCTCACTGACAAGGTGGACAGGTCCCATCTCCGAACGGCGCGACGACTTCCCGCACCCGCGTCAGCGAGAAGCCGGAAGCGTGCCCTGCTCTGCAGTGCGTCTGTCCCATCAGTCGTACCTTATAGTCTTTTTCTATCCGGCTGGGCACCCGTATATAAGGTGCCCTGCCTCCTCCTGCGCGAGGGACGTTGTACGACGTTACTAGACTTGGCACTTATTCACTAGAGAGAACTAGAGAGCTAGTGTGGCTACTCGGCTGAAGGCCTGATTTGTACTGTGGATACTCGGTAAACACACATATAGAGAGAAAGGCAGGAGTAGGGGTGTTACCTCCACACGAGGGCCCTGAACCTGGGTAAGATCGTGTTGTTTGCAGTGCTTGAGACATCCTACACGCGGCTACTCGCCGTGTGATCCCTCCCGGATCACCTCCAGCGTCCATCGGCCCCAACCTTTAGCCATCCTATGGCATCTGCCGTGATACCACCACGACAGAGAGTGTTCCCATCAATCTATCTGTGTCAGGAATTCATGAGGATTGCGGAAATTTCGCAGGATTTTAACACTTTAGTGCGTAATGCAGGCTTAGAACGTTTCATTGAGGATGAGCCTATCCAATATGTAAAACTAACTATGTCCGTGGTGCAGGATTTTTGTTTTAAATGGTCCCCAACTAACCCAATGGTCCACTATAAAATTTGCAATAAAGCTGTGAGCCTCCCTTTCAGTGATTTTTGTGCAGCTATTAAGGTACCTGAGTGGGGTTCTATTAGAAGACAAGTGGGCAGCCTAAACCACTACTTGATTTATATGGAGAGATTCGCCAAGGCAGAAGCTTCACAGGGGAAAGTGGTAAAATTTGTGAAATTCAACTCCCTGGCATTCGATACTTTCCCTACTTTATTTCTAAGTGTGTGTTAGCTAGAAAAACTGCCAACAAGCTATCTGTCTATGATTTGGCGTTTATTGCAGCTGCCTTAAGATGTGATAGGTCTTATAATTTTGGTGCTTTGATTGCTTACCATCTCTCACATAACCGTGAGAAAGGCGGAGTTTGTGGAGGTCCCATTGCCTCACGCTTGCTAGCTTTGCATGGTTTGGAGCCACACCCTCTAGACTTGCAGTTTCCTATAGAGAGGCTTGATCTTGTTTCCATGGTTCAACATAAGTTTCTTGGTACCCATGCTCATTTACATAATCTATCTTTTGAATTAACTTTCTCCAAACGATCCGGGTGGAGAGTTGTTAAAACTTTTAGGGAAGTACTTTTGCCTGCACCTCTTTTGTTTAATCTTAATAACATGCAAGGATGGGAGCTTTCTGAGAGCGAGCTGGACACATACCTTGAGCATCACCCCCAGCAAGGGGAGGATGCCGACAAGGGGGACGATGGTGATTTCGTCCAGCCCTATGACACCACGGGGATCCCATACCAGCACCCCGGGTATGACTATGCGCCAGCTGCTTCATCTTCTTCTTGGGAGCCCGAGTACGACCACCTGAGGGACGACCCACCGCAGTGGGGATATTTCCCGCGCTTTGATCGATCTCCACTTAGGCCAAAAGCCTAAGCTTGGGGGGAGGTATACCGACATCACACTCATTTTTATATCATGTTCGCTCGGTTCTTTGTATATCCATGTTATCTTTTCTCTTGCTTCTTTTTGTTTCTTTCGTTTCTTTCGCTTGTTTTGGTTTCTTTCATTTCTCTTTGTTTTTATTGTTTTGTTCTTGTTTTCCAAAACACAAAAATACCAAAAATATTTCTGTTGTTTCTATCTATTTGTTTCTTTAGTTGGTTTGATTTCTTTTCTTGTTTCGGTTTAATATTCAAAAATACAAAAAATATTTTGCTTTGTTTGCTTGCTCTCTTTCTGTTCGTGCTTTAATTGAAAAATCCAAAAATATTTGTTGTTCTTCTTTGGTTTTGTAAAGTTTGCTGCAAATTTCAACAGTCGTCCGTGACTCCATTGGAGCTTGGTTTTCATTATATATTATTCAAGCCACAAGTGAAGAGCAATGATGACGATCTATGACAATTCAAGTTGTGATGAGAGGCCGGTATGAACTCTATTTGCTTTCATTTTTGTACATATATCCATCTACGTGAGCATGCGTAGTTTGTTCGTATAAGATATATGTGACTTAATGGCTGCTTAATAGTTCGTGCTCTCTCATGTTTTGTTCCAATTTATTAATGGTAAATGACATGTCGTATAAATATTTGTTCGCATTGTTCCATTTGTAGAAGGACATGATATTGTGGTAGCCTCCTCTGGCTGTTTCATTTGAATCGACTTGGCACATGCTCACGCATTCTAAGACTGAAAACAAAAATTTAATAAGCCTCGATGATTTATTTTGCCTCAGAGTTCTAGTATCAATTTTGTGCCTTAGTTAACTCTAATTTGTCGCAAACATGATTATGATAGTTGTTGCTCTCTTGATTGTCGCTCACTGTCTATTGCTAGCCTTCACCTGTACTGAGTATGAGCTTTACTCGTGCATCCAACTCCCCAAAACCAAAGTTTTCCAAATGTGTCCACCATACCTACCTATATGTGGTATTTAACGGCCACTCCAAGTAAATTACTCATGTGCTACCTTTAAAACCTGCTAAAAATTATCCCTGTTTTGTGCCCCTGTTTTAGCTCATGAGGACGTAAATAGAGAATCTTTATCTCACTTGTTGATTGGATTTCAAACCCTGGACTAGCGGCTTCATCCACTTATCCAAATGATAGAAGAGCTGGCAGCGGGGTGCCCATCCCCAAATTAGTACATACAAATTCTCTTTACTCTTTTTGCCCCTGATTTATCAGCCAAAGCATAATTGTGTAAATAAAAGAGAAAGAGGGATGACCTTCTACCCAGATGTGACCTTCACATGGGAGCCGGTCTTGTGAATCCAGTTGGCTTGTGATGTACTGTATTGTATGTTTACCATTCGTTGACATAAGCATACACCTCTCTCAAAATGTTTTCAATACCTCTGTTTAATAAAATAAAAAGCTCTAGCACATGAGTGATCCATGCTTCCCTCTACGAAGGGCCTTTCTTTTAATTTTATGTTGAGTCTCCATCATATTCTTTGAGCACTTTCTTGAGAGCACAATGGGCATTCTTAGTGTGATGTGTTTGTCCCAAAGCACGGTTGATTGTGGTATAATCTTGACACTTGTATCTTTGATATCTTTACTTCTAGTCTTCACTTGAACTTCAGAGGTGCCCTGGCATTTATGTTTTGCCCCACACTTAAGAGAAAGAGAGATACCACTTTATTAGATCCTTTTCTGAATATTACAATCTTGCAAATAGTTATGTTGTTTATTATTAATATGTTGTTATCTCCTCATGGTTTGCATAGCTATTAAGTGACAGTATCTTGCATGTATCTTATCATGAGCATAACTAAGTATCTGATCATATAGTGAGTATATTTACATCATATGAAAGAAATGTGTTCGTAAAAGTCTTTTATCGCACTCAGTTGTCACTGAATTGCTTGAGAACAAGCAATAAGCTAATCTTGGGGGGGGGGGAGTTGATACGTCAAAAACATATCTCCTTTTCCGAACACTTTTCATATTGTTTTCCTCTAAACTTGTGTGTTTTGAATGCAACTAACACGGACTAACGCTGTTTTCAGCAGAATTACTTTGGTGTCTCGTTTTTGTGTAGAAAAATCAACTTTCGGGAAATTGCCCAGAAAAGACCCCATTGGACCTAAAACACCAGAAGACCCCGGGAGCTAGAAGGAGACCCGGAGAGGGGCCAGGAGGTGGACAAACCACCCCCCGGCGCTCCCCCCTAGGCCGCGCAGGCAGGTGGTGTGGGCCACTCCCACACCCCCTCGCCCCCCCCCCCGGTTCGACTACAAATAGCCCTCAACACTAAAACACGAGGGGGTTCGTCATATTTCACAGAATCACAACAGAGCGCAGCCGCCACCCCGAACATCGATTCGGGGATCAGAAGTTCATGTTCTAGCACCCTGCCGGGATGGGGAATTGGAGGAGACCATCTCCATCGTCATCACCAACGCCTCTCCATCGACCATCCATGTTTCCCCCATCCATGTGTAATTCCCCGCTGTAGGCTGAAGGGGATGGTAGGGATTGGATGAGATTGTTCATGCAATAATGCCGTGATTGTTAGGGCATAGTGCCTAATATCCTCTATTAGTGCTATTGACATTGTTGTAACTTGTTATGCTAATGCTTGACACTTTGGGCCCGAGTGCCATGATCTCAGATTTGAACATGTTATTTAATCATGATGATAATTATTGTTTCTTGATCATACCTGCAAGTTGTTTACACACATTGTTGTCCGGAACCCGAGGCCCCGAAGTGACAAAAATTGGGACAACCGGAGGAGATGGCTGTGATGTGAGGATCACATGTGTTCACGGAGTGTTAATGCTTTGCTCCGGTGTTCTATTAAAAGGAACACCTTAATTACCAGTAGTTCCCTTGAGGCCCCGCTGAAAACGGGCTGGTAGGACAAAAGATGTTGTGCAAGTTCTCATTGCGAGCACGTACGACTATTTACGGAACACATGCCTATGGTTACTTAGTGCTTGGATGCTTTATCTTATTTATTTACAATGCCCATGTTTTGATTATTATATGAACTATCTTATCCATGCAACGCCCGTTCATCCATCCCTATGCCTACAGTATTTAATCCCGTTGTTTACTTCAAACACCACTGCTGCTGTTTTGATCTCACTGCTGCTATTATTTCTGATGAGGGGATAGTAACCCGGTATGCCAACTCCCAGGTGTGATCCGGCCCAAACGGCAGCTGGACCGGATCCGGCTAAGGCCAAAGAAACTTCTGGAAGGCCCAAGGCTTGTAAGATTCGTAACCCGGATTGTGGGTTGCGATAAGGAAAGTTAGAGTTTGTATAAAGAGTTCGAGTAGGACTTAGGGTGCGTTTTGTAGGGCAAGCCAAGGGGGGTATGGGTGCTATATAAACCAACCCCTAGGCTTAGCCTGCGAGAGATTCAAGTCATAGTTGTAACACCGGTTATCGAGTATCCAGCATAATTCATATTGAGGTCCGGCGAGTTATTTTCCGGTTCTTAGATTGCTTTCCGCCATGTCTTCCTTCGAGCTAAACCCTCTCCCGAATACCTGTGTCGACTTGCCCCAAGATCAGTTACCCCAGGTAACATCTGCCGTGATTATCCCGCGACAGTTGGCGCCCACCGTGGGGCCTGCGTCCAAAGGTGTTTACATCACGGGAGAAGCTCGGAAGAACATGAAGAACTTTGTCGTCGGCGAGATCTACTCCAATGACGAAGGAAGAAGGATAGTGGACAATTCCGGGTGGGAGTTGGAGCCGGATCACCTCGAATCCGGATCCACGGTGTCGATTGGCCAAATCAGTAACTTCATCGGTATGGTACGTACGCTCAATTTAAAAGGACAATATCATGTGCATGTTACAGGGACTTCCAACAGGGACAAAAAGGCGTTAAAACAGACAGTGAATTCAGTTTCCTCGGCCACTCCGGGATACTTGAGATGGGCAGAGCAAGAGGTAACGTGGAGCATAAGGGATCATCCGGAAGGAATAGAGCGTCCCGGAACCCTGGCATTGGTAGTCTCGCCACAGGTCAATGGTTATGAATTGAGAAAGGTATTGATGGACGGAGGGAGCAGCATCAACATCCTATATTGGGAAACCTTCTTGCGCATGAACCTCAAAGAATCTCAGCTACAGAAAAGTTCGACGGTTTTTCATGGAATCGTGCCGGGTCATTCGGCGCGCCCCGAAGGAAAAATTACATTGGAAGTAGCCTTCGGAGAGTCGGTAGATAACTATCGGGTGGAATGGCTCACGTTTGAGGTGGTCAGGTTGCACAGTCCTTACCACGCGTTGTTCGGAAGGCCGGCTTACGCTAAGTTCATGGCTAGGCCGTGCTATGTATATTTGCAGTTAAAGATTCCAGGCCCCAAGCAAACCATCACTATCCATGGAAACCGGGATATAGCAGCAGAATGCGATGAGGGAGATTCGGTAATGGCTGAACAAGCCTGCAGAAAGGAAGAACTTAAATATTACCGGTCTCAGGTGGATCCGGATGATGGCACAGCATTGAGAAGACCAGATTCCGAGGACGAAAGAGTAAAATTTAAGGCGGCTCAAGACACCAAGAAAGTAGATTTTGTGGAAGGAGACCCCACCAAGCAGTTCACTATAGGGTCCAATTTGGAAAGCGCGCAAGAAAAGGCTCTAGTGGAGTTCATACGCTCAAATGCGGATGTGTTTGCCTGGACACCAGCGACATGCCGGGTATCCCCACCGAGTTGGCAGAGCACAGTTTGCATGTGGATCCCAAGGCCAGGCCTGTGAAGCAAGGTTGAGAAAAATGAATGAGGAAAGGAGAAGAGCTATAGGTGAGGAAATCGCGCGACTATTAACCGCAGGCTTTATCATGGAAGTATTTCACCCCGACTGGTTAGCAAATCCGGTTCTTGTGATGAAAAAGACAAATGAATGGAGGATGTGCATCGATTTCACGAACCTCAACAAGCATTGTCCAAAGGATCCGTTCGCGCTGCCAAGGATAGACCAAATCATAGACGCGGTAGCCGAAGCGACTTGCTATGTTTCTTGGACGCATATTCGGGGTACCACCAGATTAAACTCAAGAGGGAGGATTGGGAGAAAACGTCATTCATAACCCCTTTTGGGGCCTTCTGCTACAAAACCATGACGTTTGGATTGAAAAACGCGGGCGCAACTTACCAGCGGTGTATTCAGAAGTGCTTCGAGGATCAAATTGGGCGCAACGTGCACGCGTATGTGGATGATGTGGTTATTAAGACTCGGGGGCAGAGACATTTATTGATGATTTAAAGGAAACGTTTAAAAACTTGAGAAGGTATCAGATGAAGCTTAACCCAACGAAGTGTGTATTCGGAGTTCCGGCCGGGAAGTTACTCGGCTTTATAGTCTCCGAGAGAGGAATCGAGGCAAACCCGGATAAAATCAAGGCCATCCAGAGTTTGAAGAAACCGGAAAATTTGAAGCACGTTCGAAAGCTCACGGGCTGCGTAGCAGCCTTGAGCCGGTTCATATCCAGGCTTGGAGAAAAGGCAATACCCTTGTACCGGCTTTTGCGGAAATCAGATAAGTTCGTATGGGATCAGGAGGCAGATGAGGCGTTTGAAGCACTAAAGAAGCAGTTATCTGAAGCGCCAGTACTAGCGGCGGGGTCCTAAAGAGCCTATGTTATTATACGTGGCAGCCGGTCCCGAGCCGTCAGCGCAGTAGTTGTCGTGGAACGCAAAGAGGATGGGAAAGGTTACCCGGTCCAGAGGCCGGTTTATTATGTCAGCGAGGTGTTATCGGAAGCGAAGCAGCGTTACCCACATTGGCAAAAATTGGTGTTTGGGGTCTTTATGGCCAGCCGGAAGTTGAAGCCATATTTCCAAGAACATCCCATAACAGTGGTTAGTTCAATACCAATGTCGGATATCATCAGAAACTCGGATGCAACGGGAAGAATAGCCAAATGGGCAATAGAGATGGGAGATTATCATATCAGCTACGAGCCCAGATCGGCAATCAAGTCCCAGGCCTTGGTTGATTTCGTTAACGACTGGACGCACACTGGAATGGTTACCGCAGTTCCAAGTTCCGAGTCATGGACCATGCACTTCGATGATTCAAAGCTAACGAAGGGTCAGGAGCTGGAGTGGTGCTGACATCACCAAATATAAACTAAGTTACGTGCTGCAGATTCACTTCGATTGTTCAAACAACGTGGCCGAGTATGAGGCTCTGTTGCATGGCTTAAAGGTAGCCAAGGAGATGAACATTAAAAGGATACGATGCTTTGGAGATTCGGATCTCGTGGTGCAGCAGGTATCAGGAACCTGGGATAGAAAGGACGCCACTATGGCAGCGTACCGCAGGGAGGTTGATAGGGTTGCCGGGTGTGACGCCCCGAGATCGGGCACTATGCAGATTTCAGCATTCCCGCCAAATCCGCATAATAACCGATTCCAGGTTGCCATTTATGATAACATTACAATAGTTCACGAATAATCCACCATTACAACAGCATCAGAAAGGTACAAGATGACTCAACGAGCCAGGGATTACAACTGATACAATACAAAGATCCAAATAACAGCGGAAGAAAACAAACGTCCGTCTACGGACAAGATCCAAATTGGACTAAGAGTCCTGAAGATAACCGAAGGCGTCCAATCCCTGCCCAGGCCAAGCCGGAGGGATTCCCAAGCTAACGTCGTCAGACTTCAAACCTGTTGACTGCAAGTTGGAATTTGCAGCCACGAAAGAGATTCGTGGGTCAGTACGGTAAGTACTGGCAAGGGGGATAAAACCCTTACTCACAAGTTACCGGCGTAGCCAGTCATCACAAGATACAAATACTTTAGGATCAACGGAAAGGAAGGGGGGTTATGGCAAATAAGCGACAGCAGGCTGCACTAACCAACTACAGAGATTCTATTGCTTCCAACTATCAGAAAGGAGATAAGATCGAGTGATCGTAACCAACTGAAAGATAACTTCAAACAAACCCATCCTGGACCTCGCCCCTTATCCGAAGAGGCAATCCGAGGATAACTCACACCGTTGTATTAAAGATGAGTCAAGTTATTGTATGAATAACCTATTACTAGTCAAGTTATTAATCATTGGGTGAAAACATGATTGATCATTATGTTGAAGTTGTCCTGAGTACTTGTTAGCCAGTACTTTCACCAAGTAATCCATAACCGCGGAAAACACGGCTTCTCGAGAAGATTTACCCTGCAGGGGTGCACCAAAGTAACCACACTCATGAATATCCCGCCAGATGGAATGCCTCCCACCAAGCGGGGCACTCAACACAATCCAACCCTTCTTCGCATCAAGCCCAAAGAACCTTGGGCGCACGGCTAATCGAGCCAGAAGAAAATGGACCCTCATAGCACTCTAAGAACGTGTCCCCCTATATGCCGACTACGAAAGTTCCACCCGGGATCCAAGGGCTCGCAAAATCATGCATGCAGCAAATGGAAACCCGAACTAAATGAGGCGATTTGGACGAGATGCGAATCGGGTCAAACTGAGGGGGAGCCCATACTCCCCAAATGCGGGTAGTGCGCTCATCATGGATCAGTAGACAAGACCCTTTTCCTATTAGGGTCGACACTAGCAGGCCTCAAAACCACAAAGGGCCTCCTGCCGGTGCCTTATCATCAAATTTATTATTAATAGCAACATTAGCTTGATTGATTGATTGATTAAACATCGAGCCCCCATAACATAACGGAGTAATAACAGAAAGTAACGGGTAACAGACTCGAGCAAAACAACCCTAAGCAAGATAGTAAGACACGGGCACGAGCAATGGTTATAGGTGTGGAGGTGAGGCAATATCAGGGTTAAAGGATTCATGTGATAGGTTCGTAACAGAAACAACTACTACTAAGGCTAGCAGAAAAGAACAACGGAAAGTATCGGTAACATGTGATGAAAGGCAGCCATTTGGCAGCAAGTGAGTATACTTGCCTGAGATCCCGCAAGGTAGCAGAACTTGTCGTTGCTCACATCATCTCAACGTCCTATCCGGAAGAAACAACGAACCTCGAACAAACACCGGAATGCAACAATTACTACTACGGCAAAGATCCAGCATGATCAAGATATGGATGCATGACAATTTAATTGATGCATAGAAATAAACTAGTTGACAAGTTAAACAAATTTAAATGGACCCATATGCAACTTGAGTTGCATAGGAAAAGCCCATGAATTATGGTTTAAATTATTTGTTTTCTAACTAATCAACAGGTGCTAGTGGTTTAGTATGATGCATGAAAAAGGGAAACAGCAAAATAACAACATTAGAATCAATTTAAGATAGGGTGTAGCAATTTAGAATTTTTTATTAACATTAGGGAACTTTTGGGTGCCTTAAAGGGGAAACACAAGTACTTGTTGTTTTCATCCATTTAAAAAGTTCAAAACAAATAACAAAGTTGATAATTGAAAGGTTATCAAATTTTAGTTGGATTACATGTTTCACATTCTGAAATTGGACTTTGGATTAATTATTTAGGAATTAAACAATAATAAACAAGTTTTAATTGAATTTAAACAAGATTAAATTGTTTAGGCATTTTAAATTATTTAAACCAGAAAAACAAAATTTATATTTGAGTAGAGCATTCAAAAAGGTGTGAAAAACATATTTTATTTGGATTATTTGAAAACAGTATGAATTAGTTATGAATTATTTCAATTTGCATTTGAATTATTTAAATTTGAAATTTTAAAGCATTTGAAGTTTCCAAAACAGAATACAATTGGATATTTGGATAGATCAGGAAATTTGGATCAAGATTCATATAAGTTTGTGTTTATTGGATGTATAAAACAAAAGATATTTAATTTCAAAGTTTTGGTTCAAATCTGTTTATTAAAATGAAATTTGGAATTCGCGGAAACCAATTGTTACCACGCTGCCTTCTACCCTAGCCACTGTCGGTGGACCCCCTAGCCAGCGTGGCGCGCGCGCGCACGCGTGGCAGGGAGGACAATGACCTGGGCCTCCTGCGCGCTGAAGCAAAAGACCAAAAAAGTGGCGCGTTGCGGGGCTCGAAACCCGCAACCTGCGCAAGGTTCAGAGAGAGTGCTACCGCTGCGATGGATTCTGTTTCGTGACAGAGAGAGTGAAGCATACAGGTTCAGGTTCAGAAAACTATCTGAACTTTTAACTGCAACTCACGACGGTGACTGACAGTGGCGGAAGGAAATCGACGAGCACCGGCGACGAGGCCACGGATTGGCGGCGCTGGGCAACTGTGGTTGCGCGCGATGGACAGGGGAACATGTACGTTTGATTGGAGGTCGCGTGCATGCACAGAAGCGCCCACCACGGCGACCATGGCGCCACGGTGGTGGACCTCGCCGGCGGTTCAGAAACAGCAGTCGAGCAACAGGAAGCGAAGGGAGGTTTCAGAGGGGGGAATCGACGCGGTGGCTCACGGGGGCTTGTCGGAGGCGAGAGAGGAGGAGAGGTCGACGGTGGCAACGGCGCGGTGAGGGTTTTTCAGAACGGCCGCGGCGAGGATGACCTCATCGTCGTCGATCACGGTCCCCTGGACCTCGCTGTGGTTGCCGTGGAGGATGTAGAGAGGCAGACGGTCTCGATGGCGTCCTCAGAGGGGTCGATGGAGGTCCTCAGAGTCCTGTCGACGGCGATCCTCGACGCCGTTCCTCCACCCCCGAAACTCCGGCAAGGAATTGGCTAGAAAGAAGAGAGGAGATGGTGGCTGGCGGCGGCACGAAGGGAAGAGGGAACCTAGGCTAGGTTTTCGGTGGGAGGTGGAGGGTAGATATAGACAGGGAGGCAGGTGGAGCTCGGAGTGGTTGGACGATGACGTACGCTGACGTCGTCGTACGGAGATGGAAGACGCAGGTAACCAGGCCGTGCGCGCTGGCTGGGATGGGGTTGTGGGCTGGGCTTGGCCCAGCCTGCCTCTCCCCTCAGCCGAAATTTTTAATAAATTGCTCTGTTTTTTTTTTTTTTTTTGTAGTGTTGCTTTTGGAAGAAAGGTTAATGTTTTGGTTAACAAAAATTACAGAAAATTAGTTTAGACTTGTTAGGTAATTAGAAAACATATTCCAACTTGGATTTTCAAAATTTGAGTTTTAAAATAATAGTTTGCATTTGAAATCAAAATAGGGGATTTTGATATTAATAAAACCTTGTTTCAAACAACACTTTTTAATAGGGTTATCCCTAAGTTTTAAAGGGATTTTTAAGAGGGCAAAAAGGTAGTGGTGAACTTTAAGGTTTCAAAGGGGTACTGATTTGAAAACTTGGTTTGAATTGGAAAAGATTTGGAATAATTGCTTGAATTAATGGTTTGAAGTTGGAAATTTTTGAGCAAGGGTGAAATTTGTTTTGAAATTTTCAGTTGTGATGCAAACATGATGCAATGCATATGATGCATATGATGCAAGCAAACAAACAGGTAACACCCCCAGGTGTTACAGACGACACCACTAACAAGGGATTGCGCCCTCGCAATCCACCTGCTAACCCGGGAGGGGAAAGAAGTTCGACTATCGATTCTTCGCGCTTCCGTTGATCTCCTCGACACCACTAACAAGGGATTCTTGCTCGGAGTGACGACGATGTTCTTCCACCAGGAATCTTCCGATGATCGAACCTATTAGGTTAAGGGCTCAGAAAACGTCCACCCACGTAGGATCCTAATGCTTTGAAAGATAGACAGGAAGAGAGACTCCAATACAAATAAGATGGGAGGGGAAATAGAATAGGGATAAGGAGAAAAACAAGAATCCTATTGAGAGTTTTCCCAAAATAGTTTAGCAGAAATAGTTTTTGACACTCTAGAAACAACGACCGTTAGCGAGGTTATCCTACAGGCTTTGCGGACCCGTTGCTTCGATAACCATTCGTATCGAAACAATATCGGGAATCGGAACCAAGGCTCTGATACCATTTGTGACGCCCCGAGATCGGGCACTATGCAGATTTCAGCATTCCCGCCAAATCCGCATAATAACCGATTCCAGGTTGCCATTTATGATAACATTACAATAGTTCACGAATAATCCACCATTACAACAGCATCAGAAAGGTACAAGATGACTCAACGAGCCAGGGATTACAACTGATACAATACAAAGATCCAAATAACAGCGGAAGAAAACAAACGTCCGTCTACGGACAAGATCCAAATTGGACTAAGAGTCCTGAAGATAACCGAAGGCGTCCAATCCCTGCCCAGGCCAAGCCGGAGGGATTCCCAAGCTAACGTCGTCAGACTTCAAACCTGTTGACTGCAAGTTGGAATTTGCAGCCACGAAAGAGATTCGTGGGTCAGTACGGTTAAGTACTGGCAAGGGGGATAAAACCCATACTCACAAGTTACCGGCGTAGCCAGTCATCACAAGATACAAATACTTTAGGATCAACGGAAAGGAAGGGGGGTTATGGCAAATAAGCGACAGCAGGCTGCACTAACCAACTACAGAGATTCTATTGCTTCCAACTATCAGAAAGGAGATAAGATCGAGTGATCGTAACCAACTGAAAGATAACTTCAAACAAACCCATCCTGGACCTCGCCCCTTATCCGAAGAGGCAATCCGAGGATAACTCACACCGTTGTATTAAAGATGAGTCAAGTTATTGTATGAATAACCTATTACTAGTCAAGTTATTAATCATTGGGGGTGAAACATGATTGATCATTATGTTGAAGTTGTCCTGAGTACTTGTTAGCCAGTACTTTCACAAGTAATCCATAACCGCGGAAAACACGGCTTCTCGAGAAGATTTACCCTGCAGGGGTGCACCAAAGTAACCACACTCATGAATATCCCGCCAGATGGAATGCCTCCCACCAAGCGGGGCACTCAACACAATCCAACCCTTCTTCGCATCAAGCCCAAAGAACCTTGGGCGCACGGCTAATCGAGCCCAGAAGAAAATGGACCCTCATAGCACTCTAAGAACGTGTCCCCCTATATGCCGACTACGAAAGTTCCACCCGGGATCCAAGGGCTCGCAAAATCATGCATGCAGCAAATGGAAAACCCGAACTAAATGAGGCGATTTGGACGAGATGCGAATCGGGTCAAACTGAGGGGGAGCCCATACTCCCCAAATGCGGGTAGTGCGCTCATCATGGATCAGTAGACAAGACCCTTTTCCTATTAGGGTCGACACTAGCAGGCCTCAAAACCACAAAGGGCCTCCTGCCGGTGCCTTATCATCAAATTTATTATTAATAGCAACATTAGCTTGATTGATTGATTGATTAAACATCGAGCCCCCATAACATAACGGAGTAATAACAGAAAGTAACGGGTAACAGACTCGAGCAAAACAACCCTAAGCAAGATAGTAAGACACGGGCACGAGCAATGGTTATAGGTGTGGAGGTGAGGCAATATCAGGGTTAAAGGATTCATGTGATAGGTTCGTAACAGAAACAACTACTACTAAGGCTAGCAGAAAAGAACAACGGAAAGTATCGGTAACATGTGATGAAAGGCAGCCATTTGGCAGCAAGTGAGTATACTTGCCTGAGATCCCGCAAGGTAGCAGAACTTGTCGTTGCTCACATCATCTCAACGTCCTATCCGGGAAGAAACAACGAACCTCGAACAAACACCGGAATGCAACAATTACTACTACGGCAAAAGATCCAGCATGATCAAGATATGGATGCATGACAATTTAATTGATGCATAGAAATAAACTAGTTGACAAGTTAAACAAATTTAAATGGACCCATATGCAACTTGAGTTGCATAGGAAAAGCCCATGAATTATGGTTAAATTATTTGTTTTCTAACTAATCAACAGGTGCTAGTGGTTTAGTATGATGCATGAAAAAGGGAAACAGCAAAATAACAACATTAGAATCAATTTAAGATAGGGTGTAGCAATTTAGAATTTTATTATTAACATTAGGGAACTTTTGGGTGCCTTAAAGGGGAACACACAAGTACTTGTTGTTTTCATCCATTTAAAAAGTTCAAAACAAATAACAAAGTTGATAATTGAAAAGGTTATCAAATTTTAGTTGGATTACATGTTTCACATTCTGAAATTGGACTTTGGATTAATTATTTAGGAATTAAACAATAATAAACAAGTTTTAATTGAATTTAAACAAGATTAAATTGTTTAGGCATTTTAAATTATTTAAACCAGAAACAAAATTTATATTTGAGTAGAGCATTCAAAAAGGTGTGAAAAACATATTTTATTTGGATTATTTGAAAACAGTATGAATTAGTTATGAATTATTTCAATTTGCATTTGAATTATTTAAATTTGAAATTTTAAAGCATTTGAAGTTTCCAAAACAGAATACAAATTGGATATTTGGATAGATCAGGAAATTTGGATCAAGATTCATATAAAGTTTGTGTTTATTGGATGTATAAAACAAAAGATATTTAATTTCAAAGTTTTGGTTCAAATCTGTTTATTAAAATGAAATTTGGAATTCGCGGAAACCAATTGTTACCACGCTGCCTTCTACCCTAGCCACTGTCCGGTGGACCCCCTAGCCAGCGTGGCGCGCGCGCGCACGCGTGGCAGGGGAGGACAATGACCTGCGGGCCTCCTGCGCGCTGAAGCAAAAGACCAAAAAAGTGGCGCGTTGCGGGGCTCGAACCCGCAACCTGCGCAAGGTTCAGAGAGAGTGCTACCGCTGCGATGGATTCTGTTTCGTGACAGAGAGAGTGAAGCATACAGGTTCAGGTTCAGAAAACTATCTGAACTTTTAACTGCAACTCACGACGGTGACTGACAGTGGCGGAAGGAAATCGACGAGCACCGGCGACGAGGCCACGGATTGGCGGCGCTGGGCAACTGTGGTTGCGCGCGATGGACAGGGGAACATGTACGTTTGATTGGAGGTCGCGTGCATGCACAGAAGCGCCCACCACGGCGACCATGGCGCCACGGTGGTGGACCTCGCCGGCGGTTCAGAAACAGCAGTCGAGCAACAGGAAGCGAAGGGAGGTTTCAGAGGGGGGAATCGACGCGGTGGCTCACCGGGGGCTTGTCGGAGGCGAGAGGAGGACGGGAGGTCGACGGTGGCAACGGCGCGGTGAGGGTTTTTCAGAACGGCCGCGGCGAGGATGACCTCATCGTCGTCGATCACGGTCCCCTGGACCTCGCTGTGGTTGCCGTGGAGGATGTAGAGAGGCAGACGGTCTCGATGGCGTCCTCAGAGGGGTCGATGGAGGTCCTCAGAGTCCTGTCGACGGCGATCCTCGACGCCGTTCCTCCACCCCCGAAACTCCGGCAAGGAATTGGCTAGAAAGAAGAGAGGAGATGGTGGCTGGCGGCGGCAGGAAGGGAAGAGGGAACCTAGGCTAGGTTTTCGGTGGGAGGTGGAGGGTAGATATAGACAGGGAGGCAGGTGGAGCTCGGAGTGGTTGGACGATGACGTACGCTGACGTCGTCGTACGGAGATGGAAGACGCAGGTAACCAGGCCGTGCGCGCTGGGAGGGCTGGGGTTGTGGGCTGGGCTTGGCCCAGCCTGCCTCTCCCCTCAGCCGAAATTTTTAATAAATTGCTCTGTTTTTTTTTTTTTTGTAGTGTTGCTTTTGGAAGAAAAGGTTAATGTTTTGGTTAACAAAAATTACAGAAAATTAGTTTAGACTTGTTAGGTAATTAGAAAACATATTCCAACTTGGATTTTCAAAATTTGAGTTTTAAAATAATAGTTTGCATTTGAAATCAAAATAGGGGATTTTGATATTAATAAAACCTTGTTTCAAACAACACTTTTTAATAGGGTTATCCCTAAGTTTTAAAGGGATTTTTAAGAGGGCAAAAAGGTAGTGGTGAACTTTAAGGTTTCAAAGGGGTACTGATTTGAAAACTTGGTTTGAATTGGAAAAGATTTGGAATAATTGCTTGAATTAATGGTTTGAAGTTGGAAATTTTTGAGCAAGGGTGAAAGTTTAAATTGTTTTGAAATTTTCAGTTGTGATGCAAACATGATGCAATGCATATGATGCATATGATGCAAGCAAACAAACAGGTAACACCCCCAGGTGTTACACCGGGTGTTTTTCCGGGTATGAAGTGGAGCACATAGACAGAAGAAAAAACGAGGCAGCGGACGCACTCGCCAGACTCGGCTCGCGCAGGGAGCCGGTTCCACCTAATGTTTTCCTGGACGAGCTATGGCGACCGTCAGTTAAATCCGAGTCTGAAGAAGAACTAGCAAATCGAGACCCGGATGTGGAGCTCGTGGCTACAATACGTGACGTTACCGAGTGGACAGAGCCATATCTGGCCTACTTATCGCGGGGCGAACTACCAGAGCAGGAGGTACTAGCAAGACAAATCCTGAGGCGGGCAAAAGTATATGCTATTATCAATGGGGAGTTGTACAAGAGAAGTGCGGCAGGAGTCTTTTTGCACTGTGTGGCACCAGAAGAAGGCCGACAGATCCTTAAGGAGATCCATGAAGGTGATTGTGGGCATCATGCGTCCACAAGGTCCCTTGTGGCCAAGGCCTATCGGCATGGGTTCTTCTGGCTCACAGCTCTAGCAGACGCGGAACGGATAGTGGCAAGGTGCGACGGATGTCAAGGTACGCTCGCCAAACTCATGTGCCCGGCTATGGAGTTACGGACCATCCATTAACTTGGCCATTCGCTGTTTGGGGTATGGACATGGTTGGCCCCTTCCATATGTCACCTTGCAAGAAGGCGCACCTTTTAGTGGCTGTTGATAAGTTTACCAAATGGGTGGAGGTTATGCCGGTCACCAATTGCGAAGCGGCCACAGCAGTCAAGTTCCTGAAAAGAATTATATACCGGTTTGGATACCCCCACAGCATAATTACCGACAATGGAACCAACATGTCCCTTGGAGAGATGGAAAAATTTTGTGGCAGCAATGGAATCAGGCTTGATGTAGCATCAGTGGCACATCCGCAAGCCAACGGGCAAGTGGAGAGGGCGAACCAAGAGGTACTTCGTGGATTGAAACCACGACTGAGGGTTCCTTGTATCAGGGCCGCTGGGGCATGGGTTGAAGAACTCCCTTCCGTGGTCTGGGGTATCAATACTACACCTAACCGATCCACCCAGATGACACCTTTCTTCATGGTCTACGGCGCAGAAGCAGTATTACCAAGACATCATTCATGATTCACCAAGAGTGACAGCCTATGTCGAAGTGGAGAACGAGAAGACCCGGCAAGACGCCGTGGATATGTTAGAAGAACAAAGGGAGCAAGCCTTGGAAAGGTCAGCCATATATCAGCAGGACTTGCGAAGATATCATAGCCGGCGGGTGAAAAGCCGGGTCTTCCAGGAGGGAGACTTGGTCCTGCGCTTGGTTCAGACAAACGAGGGAAAGCACAAACTATCGCCACCATGGGAAGGACCTTTCATCGTAAGCCGGAGTCTGCATAATGGGTCATATTACTTGATAGATGCAAGAGAAGAATCGGCCACAATCAACGACACTGCTCACACTACTGCACCTATGCAAGAAAGAGATAGACCATGGAACGTGGCTCAGCTACGTCCGTACTATACTTAGCAGAAAACGATGTAACAGGCAGCAGGTTTCAGACGCACTCTTTTCCTATCCGGGGCACCCTTGGGGACTGGACGGGTTTTTAATGAGGCGGCTTGCTGGCCTAATATTCTCATATCAAATAAAAAGGAGATTATCAGGAAAAGAGGCAATTGTCATTTATACGGTGTGCATATTCAGGTCTTGAGGGCTGGTTGCTCCTATAAGCACAGCTGCAAACTCAAAAAAGACCCGGCCTTGATGCCAATGAGTTATAGGGGCCGGTCACTCGAAAAACGAGTGCGGCTACAATCTTATAACCGGACAAAGAAGTCCAAATTTCTCGGCTATTCTTACTTAAGCTCGATGTGACTCGCAACAAAGTGGCATGATTTGTTCGTTACGATTACTGTCGGTCATGAGACCCAAACGGGACTTGCTTGACCCGTTTTCGTATTGATGTAACAACATGGTATCCACGCGAAAGCCGGCTTATAGTACAAGGTAGTTGAAAGGGTCATCTAAACCACAAGTTATGCAGAGTATAAGGCTAGCAGCCGGAAACTCAACGATTATCAAGCATAACTTCAAACATCATAAAAAGCTGTCCTGAAGTCTTGGGCATTTAGCGACAGGCGATTCGTTTCCTTGAAAAGAAACAATCACGTGTCCTGGACGCGGAAACCCGGACTGGGGGACTTGTGAGCTCTGAAGAAGAAACAGCATTATCCAGCCGATAAAGTTCCAACGAGCCATGCATCCGGGTCTCGGGGGCTTAGGGATCCGGGTGTAAGCCCGTTCCCCAGATGTCAACGAAACCCGGAGGTCGGGTCTCGCCAAGGAAAGCATAAAAAAAAAAGTAAAGGTACAAGGTATCAAGAATAAAGTAAGTGGATATCAAGAACAAGGGGTGTAAAGACACATTAATCAAAAGCCCAAAGGGGCGCAAAGTGCATCGGGAGTTTAAACAAAAATATTGCAAAAACCCTAAAGTATCAAAAGAGCACAGGCGCTCCGCTTAAACAAATAATAAAGTTGTTTTAACGATGCTTTGACGACTGACGCATATGGAATGATAGGCGATATTCATTACTTCAAGCTGCAGGATCCATCTTGGCCTTGCCCTTGTTGCCACTGGTGGTGGCGGCGCCACTCGGATCAGTAGCAGTCCCGGGTTGCGAAGTTGCAGGAGCAGAGTCGGCATCGGCCTTCTTGGCAGCTTCGTCCCTTATCTTGATTGCCTCCTCCCTCCAACGGGCAAGCATATCGTACGGCTGGGGGCGGTTCGCCTTGA
The DNA here is from genome assembly GCA_028641055.1 of Alopecurus myosuroides. NCBI lineage: Eukaryota > Viridiplantae > Streptophyta > Magnoliopsida > Poales > Poaceae > Alopecurus > Alopecurus myosuroides. The sequence goes on along the minus strand of JAPCYS010000499.1, from coordinate 25,999 downwards.
CAATCTTGTCATTAGCATCATAAGCAGGGAGAATCACATCAATCTCTAAGCTATCAGCGATAACGCTAGGATGACGGACTTCTTTCTGAATAGCCTTGAAGTCCTTTGGCAAAAACTTGGACCCATCCAAGTTGAACTCTGGAAATCCGCTCATAAGTTTGGCCAGCTCTAGCTTGAGAGCGTAGGCTTTAGCCAACGCGAGCCCCCGGGTTACCCCAAATCGGCAGGAGGACCGTTTCCAGTGCCAAATCCACTCGGGGATCGTGGAGCACAATTCCAGTAATCTCTTCATATTATCTGGCCTGACACCCGGCAGTCGCAACTCATCAAGTATCCAGCTAACTCCGCTGCAAAGTTGGCGAAGAGTATTTTTGATGGTTTTTAGCTTAGCAGCGTCATCTTCTTCGGGGGCAGCATCACTTGGGCCTGCTAAAGAGGCCAAAAGGAGCAAAGATAAGAAGTAAGCAAGTACAGTGGTTCATATCAAAGGAATCCGGGTCATAAAAAAGGTTAAAAATCTTACCAGTCGCGGTACGATAAACGTCAGCAATTTGCACGGAAAGTGTTGTCAGTTTATCCTTAGCCTTGTGAGCTCTTTTCCTGTACCTTTTCGTCATTTTTTGGCACCTGCGAGCTTCAGTCTCCGCAGCTTCACGAAGGGCCGTTTCTTTTTCAATACGCTTGGTGGACTTGGCCAGCTTCTTCTCCAACTGTGAAACATAGTCCTATAAGGAAGCATGAAGAGGGATTAGCCAGAAACATTATACAAAGTTCCAAGCAAGTTACTTAGTAATTTACTTGGAACTTGGGGACTATGTGTGGAAACAATTGGTACTACTCGGGATTACCTCGTGCTTGGTTATTAAGGCGTCTAGTATGTTTTCTTCATCACCCTTCAAGGTATGGAGGGCATCTAGCATTTGAGCAAAGGTCATGTCTTCAGGGCGAAGTCGAGAAGGGCCGGAAGACTGGCCTTCCTGTTGAAGGGTTGTTCCGGGTCTGGGGGTCGAAACCCGGACCGTTTGAGTGTCCGGGTTAGGAGAACCCGACTTGGTCTCCAAAATGATATCTTCGTCCACCTCCTCAGAGGGCTGGGGTGATGCAGTTTTTGGTGGAGGTGGGTCCTTAAAAGGGTCTTCTTCATTTCCGTCCTCGGCCTTGTCCTCAACCTCAATGTCCATGTTATTACTCGGCTTCTCCTCTCCCTGCCTTTCTGCTTCAGGAATATCCGGGTCACTCAGCGTAACTGTGGCGCTGAAAGGAAAAAAGGAGACATTGATTAGTGGAATGTATGGAAAAAAGAAAGATAACAAGTGCGAGAGAATGTAAGTAAAGGTAGTTTACCCGGTGTTCACAGCATAGTCCGGGGGAAGCTCGCAGCTGGAGGCGGATGACGTTGGTAAAAGCACTGGCTGCGGTACGCGAAATTGCCCGGCAAGTGGATGACTAGGAGATGGATGACGTTGAGGAGATTGGGAAGGTTGAGCTGGAGGGGTGCTGGCTCGATGAGCGGGTGAGGTGGAGATACCCGGGTTAAGGGGATCATCCCCCGGAGAACTCCGGGTCACCCTACGTTTAGTCGGGAGAGGGTCCTTCAAGAAGGGTGAATGTGATAATCGCACATTAAGTTCACGCATAGTGGCAAAGGAGTAAGGCGCACAAGACATGGAAGAGAAGGGAACCTTTTCAACTACCCCTCTAGCTTTCCTTTTGTTTCCAACTGGGGGTTCTTGGTCAGACTCGGTGGCTTCCGGGTCATTTTCTTCTTCCTCCTCTTCGTCCTCTGACCCTGAAAGCCGAGTAAGTATCAGATAAGAAAGGAAGAGTGGTAAGAAAGGTGGCACAGATGAAAGGCAGGTATAAAGGTTATGAAAGAGTACCCTCGTCGTCATCAATGGACTCGTTTTCCCCTTCGGGGTCTTGGGAGGGAGGAGAGTTCTCGACCTTCCAGAAGGGATCGTCAGCCTGTGAACAAGTAAATGCAAGTAGTGGTTAGAGACTATAGCGGATAAAAGTGCTGAAACAAGAAAAAGGGGGTCAGGTCTTACCGCTGGAGCGGGATTCTCCGAGTAAACGGGGGTAGCCCGGTAGCGTTCTTTATAACATCTAGCCTCTCCATTAGGAAGCCCTTGATGGTCTTGTTGGTGTTGCCAGCAGGGAAGTTCTTGGTGGAGTAGCGGAGGGAGTCCGTGATGTGACCCGAGTACTCGTGTAGCAACTTCGAACGAATGGAGTTGGGCTGAACCCGGAAATCTATCCAAGTCTTTATTAGATTAAGCCCAAGAAGGCCATGGGCTGAGAGGGCTGCTAGTTTGGCCAAAAAGGGCTGAATTGCTTCCCTATCAGGCTCGGGTGCAAAAGCGCTAAAAGATTCGGAGGATTCAAGGAGGCTCTCCGAGTAACCCGGCAATTTCCTCTCACCATCCGGAGAAGTGTCATGGCAATAGAAGAAAGATAGTTGCCAGTTGTTGACGTGGGAGTTCAAGTTAAGAGTTGGCATTAGTGAGTGCTTGCGGCGCTGGATAGATACCCCGCCACAAGTAAGAAGAGCTCCGTCATCGCTCTCGCGGCACAGCTCGCATTGGAATAACTCAATAAAAAGATCCAGGCTTGGTGGAATGCATAAGTAAGATTCGGACAAGACTATGAAATGGGTAATATTCAGCATAGAGTTAGGCCCTATGTCGAACACCCGGAGGCCGTAGTGGCTTAAGATTTCCCGGAAGAAAGGGTGACCCGGAGGACGAAATCCCCGGGTCACGTGCTCGGTAAAACAGATTACCTCATTCCCGGCAGGAGTAGGACGGGTCTCATCGTCAGGAGCCCTCCAATGTATCTCCTTTTGAGAGGGAAGGATTCCTAATTCGGCCATTCCTTCCAGCTTGGCCTTCGTCGTTGAAGACCGACCCCAGTTGGCAGAAGTGGTTTGAGGGGTCTTGGTCGGAGCCGGGTGCTTTCCCTGTCTTTTCGGAGCCATGGAGTTGGCCTGCAAGGGACAAGAGATGTATGGAGTAAGATTCGGAGTATCAGATTGTCCGAGTCTGGAAATATCAAGACAATGCGAAGGCTAAAATAATACCCGGATAACGCGCTACGATGTTAAATGTGGAGGATTTTCCGGATGTCAGATGAGGTTGAGTAAATTGTTAATTACTTACGTATTGAGGTGGGTTGGGCGAACATGGATGGTTGCCCATACCTTTATTGCGAAGGAAATAGCTGGAAAAAGAGGATTTTCCGGATGTTAATGAGACAAGCGGAAAAAACAAGGTGGAACGGATCTAGGTTGAAAAGCTTGCGAGCGATCTTATATAAAGTTTGATGGTCAATAAATGCGCGGGGATGAGCTGCGACTACGCATCAGGTTCTTAGAGGAGCTAAGGACTATCGAAGCGGTTTGATTTGACGACACCAGGAAGGTAATTTACGGGTTGATCCAGATCCGATCCCGGTCAAATTGAAGAAATTGCGGGTTTCAATTGGATGATTGAGAGAGGCTTACCGAGGGGATTGAGGTCCGAAATGAGGGTGGTGCGTGGCGCGGCTTGAGAGTCTCTCCACGGCCCTCGATGAGAGAAGCGAAGATGTGACAACGATGCTTGATGGCGGTGCTGGATAGCTCGAGGTCGAGCGCGGCCGACAATGGCCTTGCCTTTTGTAGTGTGCGCGAGCCCGGCGGCAGGAACTGCGAGGGAGCGAGGAGAAAGGGGATGATGAGGCGAGGTGAAAGGCCTAGGTTTACCTTCGATTGATATTTATAAGGGAGGTGGTGAGCTCACCCGTGGCTGGAAAACCGGAGGTTACGGAGCCGTAATTATCCGCGCGGATTTGGCGTTGCATGCGTTCGGAACGAGGTAAAATGTTCCGTTGGCGGAGGAAACGCAACTTACCCCGAGATATCAGGGATCCTTATCGAGAGTGGGACCTTAACATTTTAGGGTTCAACTCTGGAAAGGCCTGTTAGGCATTCGGGGGAGGATCGAGTTACCGTATGACCGTCATGGAGCTATGCCTAGCCATCTGTCAAAGTAATTTAACCCGGTTCCCATAAACTTGGGTGTTTCGTATCTTTTTCAGGGAATAGCGAGCGCTTCAAGAATGAATCTGTGAAACCCGTGCTATCCTGGGGACTACTGATGAGGGGATAGTAACCCGGTATGCCAACTCCCAGGTGTGATCCGGCCCAAACGGCAGCTGGACCGGATCCGGCTAAGGCCAAAGAAACTTCTGGAAGGCCCAAGGCTTGTAAGATTCGTAACCCGGATTGTGGGTTGCGATAAGGAAAGTTAGAGTTTGTATAAAGAGTTCGAGTAGGACTTAGGGTGCGTTTTGTAGGGCAAGCCAAGGGGGGTATGGGTGCTATATAAACCAACCCCTAGGCTTAGCCTGGGAGAGATTCAAGTCATAGTTGTAACACCGGTTATCGAGTATCCAGCATAATTCATATTGAGGTCCGGCGAGTTATTTTCCGGTTCTTAGATTGCTTTCCGCCATGTCTTCCTTCGAGCTAAACCCTCTCCCGAATACCTGTGTCGACTTGCCCCAAGATCAGTTACCCCAGGTAACATCTGCCGTGATTATCCCACGACAATTTCACTACTGATGCTGCTATAAAACTATTACTATTGATAAACCACTGCGAAAAAAGTACTTTTAGGTGCAGGTGAATTGACAACTCACTTGTTAAGGCTCACAAATATTCTTTGGCTCCCCTTGTGTCGAATCAATAAATTTGGGTTTTACTTCCCTCGAAGACTGTTGTGATCCCCTATACTTATGGGTCATGAGGGGGCCACACCATGGAGTGGCGCGCCCCCCCTTGGCCGCGCCACCTGGTAGTGTGGGGACCCCAGGGCTGCACAGCCTCTACCCTTTCGCCTATTTATTCCCCCGGATAGAAAACCCTAGATACCTGATCAAATATCCCCGAAAAGTTCCGCAGCCGCCATCATCGTCAACCCTAGATCAGGGGGTTCTGAAGCTGTCTCCGGCACCCTGCCGGAGAGGAAATCATCACCGGAGGCCTCTACATCACCATGCCTGCCTCTGGAGTGATGCGTGAGTAGTTCATCGTTGGACTACGGGTCCATAGCAGTAGCTAGATGGTTGTCTCCTCCTCATATGCCTCCATGTTTAGATCCCGTGAGCTGCCTAACATGATAGAGATTGATCTTATGTAATTCTATGTGTTGTGTTTGCTGGGATCCGATGAATATTGAACTTATGCCAAGTTGATTATAGTCTTTATTGCATATGCTATTTGTGATCTTGCATGCTTTCTGTTGCTAGTGGTTGCTCTGGCCAAGTAGTTGCTAGTGGCTCTAAGAGGGAGTATTTATGATCGATAGTGGGTTCATGCCTCCTTTTCGCCTGTGCTCGAGTGACAGAAACGTGACGGGGGAGGATGTGTTGTTGCCACTAGGGAGAAAACAGCGGTGTGAGTGCCCCCGTGTACAATCATTGCTTACATTACACACTTTGTTTATGGAGTTATCTGTTGCTTGCAACTTAATACCTAAGGGGGTTCGGATGATAACCTGAGGGTGGATTATTAGTCATAGATGCAGTTGGATTACGGTCTATGTATATTGTTGTAATGCCCGCACTAAATATCATAGTATTCATCATGTCATGAATGTGCACTACGGTGCAACATTTATTTGTCAATTGCCCAGCTGTAATTTGTTCACCCAGCATGCTATCTTTTATGGAGAGACACCACTAGTGAACCTATGAACCCCGGTCCATTTTCTTACACTGTTAAACAAACCGCTACAATTTCCTGCTTTCTTTACTTATTGCAAGCATACATTATTTTCCACACTATACGTCTAATCTTTGTTTTCAGCAAGACCGGTCAGATTGACAACCTCACTGTACCGTTGGGACAAAGTATTTTGGTTGTGTTGTGTGCAGGTTCCACGTTGTTGCTGACACCGGCGAAGCGCCAGCACCACCGTCAGTGGCATCAACCTTCCAAAGATCATCTTCCTCCTACTGCATCGATAACCTTGGTTCTTAACTGAAGGAAATTCCTACCGCTACACTCATCACACCCTCCTCTTGGGGTTCCCAACACGTAGCATCGGGAAGCTAGGTGGAGTCATATCTTACTTAGCCAGTGAAGCATCGTCATCAACAACACCGATGGAGGAGAAGCTATCAAGGTGTAGGTGGAGTCTATTCCTGGACTTAGATTTTCACAAGCCATAGATTAGGGCTGACATTAGCCGTAGTGGATTAGGTTCTGAGCTAGAGATCTTCTCCAGCTTGGAGCTTCGGATTGCTTCTTCTAATGTTTCATTTGCATGAGATCTTCTTTGATTCATCAAAGAGATTCTCGAGATTTTGTAATGAACAATATTTGTATCCTATAACTTTGCTTGGACCTGCTATGTTTCTGTTGTACCACTCTGAGGGATGTAATATTCACGGATAAGTCCTTCTGTGAGTATTATGTCAACGGCTTGCGCACTACACATGCAATGGTGTGCTGGGTCACCGCAGAAAACGCCCAGGAAACTCGTCTATACCCCATTCCCCTCCTCCTATCAATAGAGGAGATGGAACCCGCAGAGCTCACCTAGGTCGCCGCCCTCCATCTGCTCTACTCCGGCGCCGGCTGGCCGGAGTAGGTCGGTGCCTTCTATCTGCTCTACTCCGGCGCCGGCTGGCCGGAGTAGGTCGCCGCCGGACGGATCCAGCTCTCCGCCCCGCGTCACCGTACTCCTCCACTCCTCCCCACCGGACATGACTTGCTGCACCTTCAGCGGATTCAAAGGTCGCCACCGCCGGATGGATCCCACTGTCCGTCCTCGGTCTCCCTCCTCCCCATCCGCCCCAGGTCGCCTTCCTCCCCCCACTCCTCCCTCGGACCCGACTGCTCGAGCTTCATCGGAGGCCTCCGTCATCGCCCGAACTGTTCCCTTCTGGCCAGTCGACCGACTGGAATCAAATCTATAATTTCTGGCCTCATGATGGAGAGAGTACTGCCCAAGTGTGGGAGAGAATGAAGTTATTAATGCTCAAATGTCATGTTCATGAACTCCCGGGTAATATTGTTATCAATATTTTTTATGCAAGGATTTCTCTTCATGACAATTATTTGTTGGATGCTTCTTGTTCTGGATCATTCACACCTATCAAGGAAGAAGCTAAATGGGATCTTCTTGACCGTATTCAAGAAAACACTGAAGTATGGGAGAATGACAAAGGTAGGAAGTCAGGTATAAATTATGATTATGAATGCATTAAATCTTTTATGGGAACCAATGATTTCTATAATGTTAGTGTTGTTTGTGGTTTTGATTCTCAAATCTTTGCAAACTGTCTTAAAGCTTTTGCCTCCTATCTTGATATTCCTAAAAAGGATTATCACAAATACCATGCACCTTATAAAGATATTGTTCCTTCTAGTAATATAGAAGTGCATGTTGTTAATCCTGCTGTTCCTGAGCCATATGTTGAAAAAATGCATTTCCTTGTGATGGTGAAAGAACACTCTATTGTGGCTAGTGTGGTTAATAAGAGTAATAAGAAATCTATTGAAACTGATGAACAAATAACTGTTGAACCTGCTGTAGCAATAGTAAATGATCTTGTTTGTGGAAATGTAGAGGATGACCATATTGTCTTTTGTGAGGAGGCTTCTAATATTGTTTTCCATCCTCATAGACCTAAGAAAACTAGTGTTCCTATGCTTTCTGTTAAGATTAGTGATCATTGCTATTATGGTTTGTGTGACATTGGTGCTAGTTCTAGTGCTATACCTTATGAGCTTTATAGAGAAATTATGCATGAAATTGGTTCTTGTGAGCTTGAAGATATTGATGTGGTTATTTAGCTTGCTAATAGAGAGACTGTTTTTCAGATTGGTATTGTTAGAGATGTGGAAGTTTTATGTGGTAAGACTAAATATCCCACTGATTTTCTAGTACTTGGTAAGGCTGCTAGTAAAACTTGTCTTATTATTTTTGGTAGACCTTTCTTGAACACTTGTGGTGCTATTATAGATTGTAAGAGGGAGAAGATATTGACTAAATTTTACGGAAACTCTTATGAGTTCAATTTCTCCAAATTTGCTAGAGCACCTTATGAATCTAAATTGACTGATGAGAATTTTAAAGTTGAACAACTTGCTTCTATTGCTCTTGCTCCAAACAATGCTTTGCAGGAATATATGGAGGATCATGAGAGCGAGGTATTTATGGAAGAGAGAAATGAGATTCACGATATTCTTCTTCATCAACCGGTGATACTGAAACATAATTTACCTGTGGAGGACTTGGGTACCACATTGCCACCCAAGGAGGATCATGTCTTTGATTAAAAACCATTGCCTGATGATCTTAAATATGCTTATATTGATGATAAGAAAATATATCCTGTTATTATTAGTGCTAAACTTTCAGGTGAAGAAGAGGAAAGACTATTGGGAATTCTAAAGAAACATCGTGGAGCTATTAGATATACTCTTGATTACTCGAAGGGGATTTCTCCTCCTATATGTCAGCATGCTATTAATACTGAACCTGATGCAAAGCTAGTAGTTGAACATCAATGCCGTTTAATTCCTAAGATGAAGGAAGTGGTAAGAAATGAGGTATTAAAATTCCTTGATGCTGGTATTATTTTTCCTATTGCTGATAGTAGATGTGTGATCCCGGTGCATTGTGTCCCTAAGAAGGGAGGAATGACTATTGTGCCTAATGAAAACAATGAGCTCATTCCACAAAGAGTAGTAGTTGGTTATAGAATGTGCATTGATTTTAGAAAGGCTAATAAAGTTACTAAGAAAGATCATTATCCTTTACCCTTTATTGATCAAATGTTAGAGAGGTTATCTAAGAAAACTCATTTTGCTTTCTTGATGGTTATTCTGGGTTTTCTCAAATTGCTGTTAGGAAGCAAGATCAAGAGAAAACAACCTTTACTTGTCCTTATGGTACTTATGCTTATAAATGTATGCCTTTTGGTTTGTGTAATGCTCCTGCTAAATTTCAAAGTTGCATGTTTGCTATTTTTGATGGTTTTTGTGAAGAGATTGTGGAAGTATTCATGGACGATTTCTACGTCTATGGAACTTCTTTTGATAATTGTTGCACAACCTTGATAAAGTTTTGTAGAGATGTGAGGAAACTAATCTTGTTCATAATTGGGAGAAATGCCACTTTATGATGAATGAAGGAATTGTTCTTGGACATAAAATTTCTTAAAAAGGTATTGAAGTTGACAGAGCTAAAGTAGAAGCCATAGAGAAAATGCCCTGTCCCAGGGATGTTAAAGGTATTTGTGGTGTTCTTGGTCATGCTGTTTTTTATATGAGGTTTATTAAATATTTCTCTAAAATATCAAAGCATATTACTAATCTTCTTCAAAAAGATGTACCGTTTGTTTTTGATGATGATTGTAAGGAAGCTTTTGAGACTTTAAAGAAGGCTTTAACTACTGCTCCTATTGTTCAACCACCTGACTGGAACTTACCTTTTGAAATTATGTGTGGTGCTAGTGATTTTGCTGTAGGTTCTTTTCTAGCACAGTGCGTAGATAAGAAGTTGAATTTTATTCATTATGCTAGTAAGACTCTTGATGCTGCTCAAAAGAATTATGCTACTGCTGAAAAAGAGTTCTTAGCTGTAGTTTTTTGCATGTGATAAGTTTAGACCTTATATTGTTGACTCAAAGGTTACTATTCATACTGGTCATGCTGCTATTAGATACCTTATGGAAAAGAAAGATGCTAAGCCTAGGCTTATTATATGGGTGTTGCTTTTACAAGAGTTTGATTTGCATATTGTGGATAGAAAGGGTGCTGAAAATCCTGTTGCTGATAACTTGTCTAGATTGCAAAACATTACTTTTGATCTTATTCATGTTAATGATAGTTTCCCAAATGAACAGTTGGCTGCAATAAAGGTAAAACCCCAAGATAGTACATGGTATGCTTGATTATGCTAACTTTATTGTTTCAAAGTATTTGCCTCCAACATTTACAGCTCAACAAAGAAGAAAATTCTTCTATGATTTGAGGCATTATTTTTGGGATGACCCACATTTATATAAAGAAGGAGTAGATGGTATTATGAGAAGATGTGTTCCAGATCATGAACAACGTGAAATATTGAAGAAGTGTCATGGTAGTGCTTATGGAGGACACCACGCTGGAGATAGAACCGCACAGAAGGTTCTACAATCAGGTTTCTATTGGCCTCCTCTCTTTAAAGATGCACGTAAATTTATTTTATCTTGTGATGAATGTCAAAGAGTTTGTAATATTTCTAGACGTAATGAAATGCCTATGAGTTATTCTCTTGTTACTGAACCTTTTGATTGTTGGGGATTTGACTTTATGGGTCCTTTTCCTCCTTCGAATGGTTACACTCACATTCTTGTTGCTGTTGATTATGTTACTAAGTGGGTAGTGCTGATGGTGAGACCTCTTCAAAAATGCTTAAAGATGTTATTTTCCCTAGGTTTCGTGTGCCTAGTATCTTATGACTAATGGAGGTTCTCATTTTATTCATGGTGGTTTTAGAAAAACCCTTGCTAAATATGATGTTAATAATATAATTGCATCATCTTATCATCCTCAAACCAGTGGGCAAGTAGAATTATCAAATAGAGAAATTAAAACTATCTTGCAAAAGACTGTTAATAAATCTTGGAAAAATTGGTCTGATAAGTTGAATGATGCTTTATGGGCTTATAGAACTTCTTATAAAAATCCTATGCGTATGTCTCCCTATAAAATGGTTTATGGAAAACTTGTCACTTGCCTTTAGAATTAGAACACAAAGCTTATTCGGCAGTGAAAGAATTAAATAAAGATTTTAAACTTGCTCGTAAGAAAAGAATGCTTGATTTGAATCATCTAGATGAATGGAGATGTGAAGCTTATGAAAATGCCAAGCTCTTTAAAGATAAAGTTAAAGAATGGCATGATAAAAGAATCCTTAAAAGAGAGTTTCATGTTGGTGAGAAAGTTCTATTGTATCAGTCTCGTCTCAGATTTTTTGCAGGAAAATTACTCTCCAAATGGGAAGGACCTTATATTATTGAAGAAGTGTATCGTTCGGGTGCAATCAAAATTGCTTCCCTCAAAGATAACACTACACAAGTGGTAAATGGGAAAAGACTCAAACATTATATTTCTGGGGATTCTTATGATGAAGATGTTGATGTTATTCAAGTAATGACTCCGGAGAAGTTCATTAGAGGGAAGATTCCAGAACCTGCAGAGTCTGTTTTGGAATAGGTTACAGTTCTGTTAAGAAAAAGTTCGCGGATTACCTTCCAAGTTATAAATTATTGGTTTTCAGAAAATCTGAAAAATACCGAGCTGAATAGGAGTTGGAGAAGATGCGCGGAGGCACCACACCACCTGGGGGCGCGGGCCCACCCTTGGTCGCGCCACCCTATGGTGTGGGAGCCTTAGAGCCCCTCTCTGACTCGTTTTTGACCTGGACTTTCCTTTCATTACGCATATTTTTCTATATAACCCCCCGGACCCCCGGAGGTCCGTATATTGTTTTCTCGTGGTGTTTCTGTTTCGAGCTTTTCTGTGAGGATCAGTTTTCAGTTTTAGAAGCACCATGGTCTCCGCCAACAATAACAAGAGGAAGGGACCGAAGGAAGATGATCTCCAGGACCGGAAGCCGGAGGAGGAGATCGAGAGTGGAGCTGAAGGAGATGTAGAAGAAAACCCACAAGTGCGTCCACGCGCTACCATCGCAAGCGTTGGAGTGGTTGCAAAACCTTCCAGGCAATCGACGAGGATGAGCACTGGAGGGAAGGCCCCACGTCACTTCTTAGCTTCAAGGACACCACTTTCAGGCAAAAAAAAAACATTTCCATACTTTAATTCATGAGTATCAATCTAGGAGGGTAACCGAGGTAGAGTTGCCTTCTTGCTAGGATATGGATCATTCTAACCGTGCAGATGAAGGAAGCTCTCAACCTAAGGAGGCGTGGGGGAAAATCTTGATGGCTGGAATTCACCATATGACAAGCATGCAAACCGTATTGATCACAATACGGAGATGATGCGTATGCTTATGTTCACAATTGAAGATCTGAAGAAATCAATTGATAAGCTCATTGGTATTGACATCATTTGTGGATGGAGAGCCTTTACCTTGGAAGTCTGATGATGAGAAGGATTCACCACCACCAACGAAGAATTGATTCGTCATTGGTATTGGCATCCCCTTGGCTTCTTCCAAGCTTGGGGGAGTGCCGCGGTATCACACCTTTATCTTTCACATTTTTACCTTTTAGTAGAGTCATATCGTGAGTACAGGAAATACCATTAGGATGGTTTGCAGTATGGAAATGTCGCTCTATAGTTGGTTATCGTTGTATCCCTTGGTTTGAGTTGCCGTAATGAAATATTAATGAGAAGTTTTGTCATCTACTTGCTCTACTTTATTTTAGTTTGCAATTTTTGTTATGTGATTGATCTTGTTATTAATATTGGTATCAATTTGGAGCTTCAAGTTAATCTAGTTGATTTTGGCAGACTTAGCATTGGTCAGTAGCAACAATTTGTTGAGACTTAAGTAGAAAAGAGGGAGCTGCATGTAGATATATTATTCCATGATCTTTCTTTCTTGTTAGCTCATAAGCTTAGTATTCTAAAATAAGTTTGTTTGCACCTTCTAGGAAGATTTCATGAATGGCTTTATCATATATGTTTTTGTTTGTTTTACCTTAATTCTAATGCTTGCTACCCAACCTTGCTAGCCAAAAACCTGTACTGAGAGGGAATGCTTCTTGTGCATCCAAACCTTGAGCCCCAAAACCTTTCCATTTGTGTCCACCATACCTACCTATATGTGTTATTTCACCGCCACTCCAAGTAAATTGCTTGTGTGCTACCTTTAAACCTTCAAAATTACACCTGTTTTTTGCCCCTGTTTTAGCTCACGAGGACGCAAATAGAGAATCTTTATCTCACTTGTTGATTGGATTTCACACCCTGGACTAGTGGCTTCATCCGCTTATCCAAATGCTAGAAGAGCTGGCAGCAGGGTTCCTAGCCCCAAATAATAATACAAATTCTCTTCACTATTTTTTCCCCTGATTTATCAGTCAAAGCATAATTGTGTAAACAAAAGAGAAAGAGGGATGACCTTCTATACCAGTTGCTTCCTTCAATGGGAGCCTCTCTTGTGAACTCTAGTTGGCTTGTGACGTACTGTATTTTCTGTTTGCCATTCGTTGACATAAACATACAACTCTCTCAAAATTAGACACTCCTCATGGTTTGTGATTGTTGGCAGGCACACGAGGATTCGGCTAGCCATGGTTTGTGTAAGAAAGGTTGGGAGGAGTGTCAACCATTTTACACCTCTGTTTGACAAAATAAAAGTTGTAGCCCATGAGTGATCCATGCTTCCCTCTGCAAAGGGCCTATCTTTCACTTTTATGTTGATTTAGTAAACCTACTTCTTTCTACCTTAACCAAGCATTTGAGTTGTTGTGATTCATCCATCAAGATGTTGATTTGCTCAATCATGTTCTTTATTCTACCTTGTTTGAACAAATGCTTTTATCTATTGGAATACCACTTTGAAAGTTATCAATGTCTGCAAAGAGACCGTTATAATTGAGCATCATAAACTCTCCAATATAAGCTCTAGTATAAAGACTCTGATAGAAAGATAAGTACACTGTAAATTGTTTTCTGACCAAGAACAAAGTTTGCCTTTACCAATTTTGATTTACTTTTTGCACCTTTATTGTGATTTCCTCTACTTGTTTCAAGTTTGATTATATGAGAGGAAGTTGTTGTCTAAAATGACTTGTTCTTTGTTAGATGTGATGCCTCTTTTTCGTATTTTATTTATCGACACCTCACTACATAAACATGTGGTCATGTTTACTGAGTTCAGTTTCGCTTGGGGACAAGCGAGGCCTAAGCTTGGGGGGAGTTGATACGTCCATTTTGCATCACTGTTTTATATTGTTATTTTATGTTATTCATCGATATATTTCATGTTATGATGCATCACTTATGTTATTTTATCTTATTTTGCATGTTTCATAATTTTTGGAGAATAAACACCGGGACCAGAAATCTGATGGAAAAAGCACCGTCGAGATACCCTATTTTAGAAGTTCAGAAGAAGATGGGGGACACTGGAGATGTCTTAGAAGTTCAGAGGAGGAGCCTGGCCAGAAGGGGAGCCAGAGGGGGGTCACCAGGGGCCCACACCATGGGGTGGCACGCCCCCTGGCCGCGTCCCCAAGTGGTGTGGCCACCCTGGCCCACCTCTGGTCGATCCCTTTCGCGTACTTGACCCCAGAGAACCCTAAGCCCCAGAATATCATCGAAATATTATTTCGCCGCCGCCTCGGGGCGAAAAACACCAGAAAGAGAAAAGCTCTCCGTAGGGAGAAATCTGCTGGGGAAATTCCTCTCCGGAGAGGGGAAATCATCGCTATCGTCACCGTCATCGCTCTGGGCATCATCAAGATCGTCATCATCATCACCACCAGCACCATCACCCTCATCATCCACCTTCATCCCGTTGTAACAATTAGGGGCCTCTATCGTTGTTTTACATTAGATCTCTCTCCCTGTGTGGATTACTTGTTAGTAGTTGATGTTTGTGAGATTTATCGGTGTTAACACTTTATGACCAGATTGTTATTATCCAGTATATCACCTCTGATTATGATCCATATGATGTCTTGTGAGTAGTTTGTTTAGTTCTTGAGGACATGGGAGAAGTCATGATGTTAGTAGTGAAGTTATGTTGAAGTATTATCTCGTGGTTCGGTATTTAAGTTGTGGTGTTATTCTTCTAGTGGTGTCATGTGAACGTCGACTATATGATACTTCACCTTTATGGGCCTAGGAGGATGCATTGTGTATTTGACTACTAATTGTGGGGTTGCCGGAGTGACAGAAACCTAAACTCCCGTTAGGAAACCAATGCACGAGGGGGTGTAGGATCTCGGAGTTTTAAGGCTATGGTTAGATTTATCTTAATTACTTTCTTGTATTTGCGGATGCTTACGAGGGGTATAATCATAAGTATGTATTAGTCCTAGTTGGGCGGTGCATTAGATAGGTTTACCCACACAACACTTCATGAACCAATGGATATTAATTAACCGTAATGAAGCAAAAGCACTTGACAAAATTCTCATGTGTCCTCGAGAATGTTTGGTAGTCATAAGTAACACAATCGCCTTGTCCTTTGTTCTAAAAAGGATTGGGCCACTCGCTGCAATATTATTGACTGCACTTTATTTACTCGCACTTTATTTATCTGCTATATCAAAAACCTCCAAAAACCCGTTTGCTAGTGTTTACAATGAATCCTCTATCCAACTTGGTTGTCAACACCTTCTGCTCCTTGTTGGGTTCAACACTCTTATTTATCGAAAGTACTACGATACACCCCCTATACTTGTGGGTCATCATGGCTTCGTGAGCTCCTGTTGGACTTGCCTGCGGTTGAAAAACCAATACCCGCAATCCTAATGAACTGTGGTCATCAAAGTGAACAGTTCTAAGGATAATGCGAAGTCATCAAGACATGTGAAGAGGAGATTGAAATCTGTCACGAAATTGAAAAACTCTAGAGTTATTGCGTTAGATTATATCCAAACATCTATAAACTTGGCAGATCGCTTCACAAAGGGTTTATCACAGAATATGATAGATAATGCATCGAGAGAGATGGGTTTGAGACCCACGGTATGAGTTGCCCACAGTGGTAACCCACTCTATGTGATCGGAGATCCCGTGAATTAGAAGTGGGAGACAAGCTGTTGGTCGGCTGAGAAGAGAGTATCCTTATATTTTCTCCCACTCCATGAAGATGCAATACTCTCCTAATCTATATGGCAGATTGACATTTGTCTTAATGTGTTCCAAGTGGCTTATTTATATAAGCAGAGATGTGTCATGCGGAACATCTCCCGAGGAACTCACCTATATGAGTCTGATTGTTAAACGTCGCAGTCTATGAGAATAGGGTGCTCTCTAATAAACTCATGAAAGGCCTTCGGAGTATGACGTATACGCTCCACCCGCGGGGAAGCCTTGCGGCAGCCTAGTGTCGGTTCAGACGTTGTGTGAAACTGGTATCACAGAAAACTTGTAGTTCAAGGCATAATCCACTATTCAAGTTGTGAACTAGTGTAGCATAATGTTCTAAGTGGAAGTTCAAGTTAACAGTCTCCACTAAACACCGGTATATAAACAATGTTTTGGAACTGAGATTATGAAATGTGTCAATGACACTTTATGGGGGATTGTTGAATTTTATTAGTTGGGCCTAGGCCCAAAATCCCAACCAAAATCTGAAAGTGGCAATGGCCCATTCATGAATAATACAAGTGGAGTGAGTGGGACTAAAGTTTAGTCCCACATTTCTAGTTTGGAGAGGATGGCACCACCTTATAAGGTGAGCCATTCTAACTCATGTATGAGTTGGTGAGACAAGAGGAGAAGTGTGCCACACACGCGCTCCTCCTCCGCCGCCCGCCTCATCACACCTTGTCGTCACGTCACGATGCGGCGCGGGACGAGCCGAGAGCGTTTATTTTGTCGGTTGGAAAAACTTAATGAGTCATTAATTTAGATCGTGAAACCGAACCGACTCGGACGTGGAGTTACGCCCACGTCTCTCCCAGCCCGCGGTATAAATACGCGCATACGGCAAACCCTAGCCGCCACTTCGTCATATGGTGTCGCATCGTCCGAGAGCACTGCGCCGTCAATCAAGCCTTCTCCATCCCTTCTTCCGGCTTGCACCACGAGAAGGGACAGCGGGCCTTCGGAACCCTGCCTCTTGTGATCTTGTACGGGAGAGGGGCGATCAGGTTTTTGGGGAGCGCACTCGCGCGACTACTGACGGCAACTACTTCCCCAACGACGATTTATTCCCTGACCTCGGCAACCTCTTCATCAACGACATGAGCGACAACTTGGAAAACACCGTAGTCGGTGCTGCTGCCGCTGCATCGTATGTATCTCTCCTCTTTCTGTACGAGATTCTACTGCAATTTCTATGTCTAGTTTTTGCCGTAGATTGGATCGTTTTCACTACTGCACTAGATTTCGATATGTGCATGCTTATTGTATTTGCTACGGTCATAATTTATTTGATGCTATTTCGGATTAAATCATATGCTAAATTGCTAATATATTCAACAGGGCCGGCGGCCGGCGACGTGCGAGGCCACGCGCGAGAGGAGCGACATGGGGAGCTATGTGAGACCTCGATGGAGGCGCCAGGTGTTGTCCAGGTGTGTGCCGGTGGCCGGCATCGGGGGAAGCGACTGCCGCAAAACCTAGAATCTCTCTCCTTGCGCATCAACGGGGAATGGGGCCGGGAGAAGGAGCAGAGGGTAAGGGATCCATGGGAGGACGAGCGGATGGCGGTTACCAGAGTTGGTGGTGACTGGTGGCGGCTGGTGTCAGTGGCGATCGGCGAATCAGAGCATGCGAAGGGTTGGCAGAGGCAGGGAGAGGAATCACGGGGAATGAGATCGCTCGTGCTCGGTTTGGTTGGATTCCTGACTGTGTTTTGGTGGCAGACTCACAATCCTGACAAGCCGAGCCCCGAGTCCACCGAGCCAAGCCGCGAGCCCTCCTTTTATATAGCAACAACGAGCGGGTCAAACGGTACACATGCCGGGACAAGATGTCGGATCAGCGGTCATGACTATGGGCGCAGCTTGAGGAGTGACGCCCGTGTCGAGCTACGACAGGCTTGCCTGATGCCTCTGAGCTACGAATAGGAAATCTATCTGAATATTTTTGTGTTATTGCTTATTGATATACTTTGTCTAGCTTAAATCATTGGACGGCAGACTTAAGTTATTGATTCAGATTTTTTTATGCATAAAAATATCTTTGACTCGGTGTCCTTTTTTAAAATTTATTTTCCATGTGATCTGTTGTAATTTAAAATTAACGGAGCATAATGAACATAATTTTAGATGCAATAAAGTGTATCTGCAGTCGTATATAGTTGGTGAGGTTAAGAGTCAACTGAATAACGCAAAGATTGTGTTGGGTACATATAGTTGAAGCATGGCACATGTGTGTCTTTTCACCTATATAGTTGGTGAGGTTAAGAGTCAACTGAATAACGCAAAGATTGTGTTGGGTACATATAGTTGAAGCATGGCACATGTGTGTCTTTTCACCTAACTAGCTAAATCGTCACTTTTTAGTTAAGGCAATAATTGCTAAATTAAATGCATAGTTGCTTGCTTTTCGGGGAACATGACAAGTAGGTACACAAACTGAGCAGGAATGCTTAAGGAATTGTGTTTGCGGGTCCAGTACTCCGTAGTGGTTTAAAACGTTCTCCTTTAACATATCTTATTATGTGTTTATTCTTATGGGCAATGAAAAATGATTAAAGTATCTATCTAGCGGTGTCATTGCAGATGCCTATATATATGTCAAATTTGCACTGTTTGGCATTGAACTATCATGTTGCCATTGTACAGGTAGCGGAAGTCGCCTTTGGGGCACACGCCCGATCTTCTATCTGGGATTCTCAAAATTGTTGTGAGTTAATCCTTAAACTCATTATGGTGTTTGGGAGGTGGTCACTATTCTTCCTATGCGAAGGTGCTTGGCCCAACTTTGTGCTATATTTTTATCCATCAGTGTCTTCCATTGTAAATATTCACCTATGGGATGCCTGAAATTCATTCTCTGTCCATTTTGCACCTGCAGTTAGCAGAAGAAGACGGCTGGTATCATTTTGATGATAGTCATGTCTCCTCTGTCAATGAGGAGGAAACAAAGACCGCTTTTTTATTGACGTGTTGATTCCAATTCATGTGCTATATCTGAAGATGTTCATGTAGATATAGATATGGTTGATTCACTAGAGGCATAGATTTTGTTCAAATATCAGCATGGATGTGTTTTCGCCCATTACTATGCTTATGTGAAGAAACATATGGAACCATGGTCTGACCTGTGTTGTGTGACCAAATAAATACCTGTCACACCCCAGATTTGGGACACTTGTAACACATGAGGGAGACCATTTTTGTGAGCCAACAAAAACTTTTTAATACCCTTGTGTAATCCAACATGATGTATTGACCCTTGGTTATCTACGCAATGCAAGCAAATTTGATTCAAAAATCATTCACTTGTTTTCTGATGTTTCTGATCATTTCTGGATTGTTTCCATTTTTGTATCTTTGTTATTCTAAATCAAAATCCATGTGGCAATGTTGTACTCAACTTATAAATTAATATTTGGATTGTTTGGAATCAAGAATTTTTTTTGACAAGAGTTTACTCCAAGGTTTTCCTTAGGTTTTCTATCAAAAACCATTTCTGAAAAATCAGCCAATTAGGTGTTTTTCACCCTTGTTATCTATATGCTAGGGATTCACATTTTGTGTTTTCTTGGCATGGATGTGATCTCTATTATATGGACTACAATTTGGTTAACTTGTTTTAAAAATTTGAATCACAGAAACAATCAATTGCTTGGTGTTTTTGGTGTTAAAAAAAATAAGACAGAATTAGTGATTTTTGGAAAACAGAGAAAAATTCAAACTAGCCATTTCTCCACCTTGTTTTCATGATGCATTTGAATTTCAAATTTGTTTCTTTTTGCTGTTTATGAAAGTACTAAAGTTTCTTAACATAACCATACTTGGAAAACAAATTTTGGTTAAGGTTTGGTCCATGAAAACAATTGAAACTTTTGGCTAATCCACACTGCAATCCAACACTTAGAAAAAATTCTGAAACTGAAACTGTAACTGAATTTTTTTCGGAAAACAGTGAGATTGCTTGATTTTCAAATGATCATAACTTTTTATTGGTTCAACCAAATGTTGCACGGTTTGGTGCTTCTAGAAGCCTAGTCAGCATCCTATCCTGTCAACCCTTAGCTCCCAAGTTGTTTGACCAGAGAGGGAGAGAGAGAGAGTGAGGAACAGAGAGGGAAAACGGGAGGGGAGGGATGGGCACGCCTGACAGATTCACCCATGTCGCGTGCCACAGTGCCAACTCGTCGTTTTCTTCGATTTCCTTCGACCCCTGGACCTTGACCAGCCCTGGTCTTGCCCCTGGACACCCCCAAGAGCCGTAGGGCACGTCATGGGCATGCCAGAGCGCGCACGGGCGCGTCCCGCTGACGCCCGTGGCCACCCGGGCGTGCACCACTGCCGCCATCCCTATAAAGCCATGCCCAAGGCCCCTGCCTTTGCGCACACCCTCACTCTCACTCACTCACTCGCCGTAGCCACTTCAATGAGCTCGAGCCGCCCTAGCTAGCTCGAATCGCCGGAGAAACCACCGCGGCCACCGCCGGGAACCCGAGGTGGAATACTCGCGCCTCAGCCCACCCTAGCTCTCTCTCTCTCACTTGATATCGAACCCCCACCCTCTGTAGTGCTATCCTGACCCTCCCCGTGGTTCCTCGTTTGCAAGGATGCCGGAGAGCACGTCGGAGCCGCCGCGGAACGTCTGCACGGCGCCGTTGATTGGAGCTACCCCGAGCCCTGTTCTTTGCGCCCCTACACGGCCACGAGCACCTACGACCTCATCGATCACTCGCCATCGTTCTACGAGCCCCCTAGGTGAGCTTTTTCAACCGAGTTCGCCGCCGGCCGCTCGCGTCCTCGTCGGAGAGAAGAAAGGAAAGAGAGAGAGAGAGGTGACGACCGTGCGCCGTAGATCTAAAGATCTACGACCACGCTTGAATCACGAACCGGTACGCGCCTTCGCACGCGTTGCGGAAGCGAGGCGGGCCGCCGAGCGCAGATGGGCCACGCGCCCGTGTGCTGCTCAGCCCGCTGCCGTTTTTATTTTTCTTTTCTAAAATGAACTGAATCTGCTGTTTTACTTTAATCGTATACGAAAATGTTAAACTCCAAAATAAAATGAACCAAAATTACCTGAGGTGTATGAACAAATTCCTGAACGAATGCAACTTGCAGAACTGGATTTGAACGTTGTATGAACAAATGAAAAATGTTGAACTGAGCACTATCTGTTAAGGCAAAACGGAGATAACTTTTGATTGGAATGGTTAAAATGTGCAAACTAAAATCCTGGAGTAGCCCTTGACTATATGTACCAGTAGAACTTGACCTCACCTCAAGGTGAGCTACCATTTGGAAATGGCATCCATTTTGGTAAAAGTCCAGTATCCTGTTCTGTGAATTTTAGGATTTATTTTACAACACTTTTTGATGTGAATACAATTGGATCTATTAGATATTAGATAGATCTATGTTATCCTAGCTTTGTGTGATTTTTAGAGCTCTATAATTAATTTGGCAATAGATCTAAGAAATTGCACTTTTCTGTTAAGAATAAAATGAGTAGTTTTGATTTGTAAATAATTGCTTGCTAGTGTTATTCTGTTTTCTAGCATGTTTAAATGATGTGTTGAGTGTTATCATGTTGTTTTCTCACAGAGGTGCCATGTTGGAAAGTTTAAGCATGTTTAGGATTTGTTTTGAAACTAGTATGAGCATAGGAGCAACATCTAGTTTATTCCTATTCAATTTTGTATATGGAAATGCTTAGCTAGATTTTTTCCCAAGTTAATATGAGTGTTTTCACATGGATCCAGTACCATTTTGGTACTGGTTATTACTTGTTTTCATCTCTGTAAGGTCACATTTGTTTCTTTAGAAATGCATGTGTAGGTTTAATATTTATTACTAGTAGTATTGTTTTCACTAGAATATCTTGTTGTGTTTTTATTTTAGAATATTTTTGTTCTCCACAAGTTGGACCAAAGGCTAAATGTCTCTTAAATGACATGGAAAACTTAGTGGAACACCCACTGGTTCCATCTCATTTGGTTGAGAAAGAATTTATTTCAACCATAGTAGTTGTAGTAATAATAGTAAATATTATTATTTTTGATGCATGCTTGTGTGGAATTGTTTTATGAACTTGTGTGTTATTTTTGTGTGATCATTGCTTGATGTATGTTATAATTGAGTGTAATTGCTTGCTTAGTAAGGTTCTGAATGAGTGTTATTACTTTTATTTTACGACGATAGAAACCGACGAAGAGGTAGTTGGAGCAGGAGGTTATTACTACCACTCCTGTTGTGAGCAAGAGCAAGACCCTCGTTCCCTCCAAGACAAGCCATCCATAAAGCTTTCTGTTATTCCTACTTATCATTATCTATCATGCAACATCTACTTCTGAAGTTTTCAAAAACTTGGTTACCAAAAACTATTTCTATTGAGTGAATATTACTAATATTATTATACATTATATTATCACTATGCCATTAGTCAACTTGGTGTTACCAAGCCTTTAGCCACCATAAGGTATATAAATACCGCCTAAGATAATAATCTTGGGTCCCTAAGTGGACACTTTTAAAATGTGCTTTTGCAAACAAAATGGTTCTATGAGAAGTCCACGGTGGAAAGGCGGGACCTTGTTCACTGGGGGGGGGGGATGAGGAGTTGTTTTCAAATGTTTTACAAAAGGCACATAACCTAGTCTTCGCTGGACAACCAAGAAGTACTGCCACTCTACCCCAACATGGGTACGGGGCCTATCTAGATACTTGAACTTGTTAGTGTGTGTTTCGTTCCAAAATGTTATAGAGAGGATGATTCTCCAAACCGAAGTGTCGCCAGGAGGGAGGAACGGGACATACATAGTGTGGGATTAATTTTCCCTCCGGATGCGACAGTTGGGTCTCTTGGCTAGGCAGGGTGGGACCTGATGCCGGGAAAACCCCCCACCTGAAGGAATGAGCATATACTAGCTTGTGTCAGAGTGGAAAGTTAGGATCTTTCGTTTGATGCTTGCATATCGCTGTGACGATCCATGGGTGGTTCATGGCAGATGATTGGATCTAGTGGAATGTGTACACCTCTGCAGAGTAAAACTATTCAGAATAGCCGAGCCCTCGAATATGGGTAGTTGAAAGGCCATGTAGCTAGTACTGTGTCAAGTTTTCAAAATGTGTTTTTGACAAAGGACTTGTACCTGAGAGGTACTGATGCAGGATTTGGACATGTTGTTCCAAGAAGTTTTGCAAAGAAAACTTTCTTTCATAAAACCTCTTGTACATGCGATATCTACAAGAGAAAGAAAAATCATATTATTTTCTTCTGAAGTATCTTCTTCAACGAAGATACAGATAAAAGTGAATGCAACTATGATGTCATCTTAGATGTACACCATAGGTAGTGAGCCCTATTTATAGCCTTCCCATCCACCATATAAGCATGATGCATTTTGTAAGTGTACGAAGGATGACTTGCTGAGTACATTCAAAAGTACTCATATTGGTTTCGCCCCTGGCTATTTACTTGGCCAGACTTTGAGGAGACACCTTTGGAGGAGGAATACGAGGAAGGGTACTACTCTGATGACTACGCGACCTAGGCCCGGCTCCCGGTCAGCAGCCTGTCGGTGACGGCGTGACATGGGCTATCTACGTGTGTTTGTTTTCCGCTGTGTTTGTGAGATGTGAGACTTTGCCTGTCCTGCGAGACAGCGAATAAAGACTTGGTCATGTGACCATTGGCTAGCCTGTTGTTGTTCGTGTAATGGATAATGTATCTGTGTACCACTTCGTATATTGTTCACGGCTGAATTTCTTAGGATCGTGAATATATGCATATGAGGGGTTCTGGACCTTTCGGTTTGGGGCCTCTACAATACCTTGGCCATTGTTTCTACCATAAATGTATGGTGCTTGAATTTTTTAGGCTCAGTAGTTCTCTATAAAGTTTATATGATACAAAGGCAAAGTTAAAAATCATTTTGACAAGCATGCTGAGGTTAAGTGTTATTGCAATTTAAAATCACCCGAGCTTTGCAAGTTTGGGGCCTGTCAAAAGAAGTACCGCTGAGGAGCTTAATGAGTCCATATTATTCTTAAATGATTAAAACTTCCATGTTTGTAATCGTAGTCACACTCATTAATAATTAGTTCGTATGGTGACATCTTGGTGACGTTGGCTTGTTGAATTGCATATATCTTAGACGGGGACAATCTGAGGCATATATCCAATTGATTTTTAAAATTCTCATCCTGCATCGATTACTTTTAATATCAGTAGCAAATGTTTATTCGTCATTCCTTTCTTAGGAAAGAAAATTCTACGTAGCATCGACCGTGGGAAAACCACCACTAGCGATCGACGAAACTGTAGACATGTTCGTTGTGCTCCATGCCGATGGCCATGACGAGGGAGGTTTGGAGGGGCATGTTGCCACTCATGCCACCGCGTCCGTGTGTGCCTCCCCGTGCTGAAACTATTTACATTCCCATGCTCTGGAACGGTGCACATGGTCATTGGACATTTCTCAGTCTTCAATTAAGGTAAGATCTGGGTTATTTGAGAGGCCAGCTACTATATTAACTCTGCCAGAGGTTCAACCCTTCAATTCACGAGCATGTTTATAGTTAGAAAATTTGAACCCTTGAGCTGCAAAATGTTTGTGCTCTTGTTGTGTGATCTTTGTAATGTTGTCGTACGCCTCTCCTTTTACAGAATTTTCTTATTTTTGCACCATTGCAGGTCACAAGCGCCAATGAGGAAACAACATCTCCCATTCTTGATCGGCAGAAACATCATTAGACTTTCCAATCCAAAACTGAGTGTATCATTCGCTTTGTTCTTCTATTTCTACATAGACAAATGGTGGCAGCGCTACAACTTATGCTGCTTGACCACTAAATCATAGATTTTAGCTCCAGCCATGGCGCTTATATGACTGGAACAGGGAAGAAAACAAAGTTGTAATACATTGCAGGTTTTTGTTTACACTGGAATGCATATCCCTAGAGGAAAATTGTCTGTATTTACATTGGAACCAGCGGATTTCAAAGGTCCCCAGGTGCTTGTGCCTTTCTTCACGGACTTCATATTAAATAACAAGAGTTGTGTTAATCCAGGCAAGGGTATGCCAATTTGTTTCCACAACATAGGGCGGAGTATAGTTTATGTACATTATTGTGAAAAAACTGTTTTATTTTTCACTATCAATATCATGAGGTTTTAAATTCTTGTATTACTATAATTGGTCAATTGGATGATGTGCAATGTTACATGTTGTTAGTTGTGACTTAAAACAACTAGTTTTATACATTGGCCAAGTTAAATCCTATCCATCAAACCAGGCATGTTCATCTGCAACCCAACTAAATGGTTTCTCCAATTGTAAACTTAATGCCCATATAAACTATGATTACAATAGAGAGTAGTTATACACAAATAAATTCAAGTTTGATACCGGTTCATAGGTAAGACTGGATGGCCAATGACGGAGACAAGACATGGCAACATCGGACATGACACAAAGGGCAAAGACAATGACTTGTAAAAATGGACATCGGTGGAAAAATCCTGCTGGTGGATGCAACAAGAGGAGCCGACGATAACTAACGGATAACTTATGTAGACGAAACCTAATGGATAATTTCTATAGTCCTGAGATATCGATGTTAGCCGCATGAAGGTCGCAGAAACAAAAATAAATAAAGTACCCAGCTAAACATAGCTCTGATATACTGGTTGTCGTGTCAGCGAATCAAGCTTTTAGGTGATAAGGTGACACCAAACTCAAAATTCGAATTTCCAAAAAAAATTATGGGTGTTCATAAGATGCGTGTTTACATTCCCTAAAATTGTCAGAACAAAATACGGAACACACATGACGAAACAAAAAAGGCAAATCCAACAAGAATAATGTCATTTTTTGGTTTTTTTCTTTTTTGACAATGTGGCACTATTCACGTTAGATTTGTCTTTTTTGTTTCTTCGTGTGTGTTTTGATTTTTTTCCAAAAATTTTAGGGAATGTAAACTCACATTTTATGAACACGTATAATTTTTGTCAGAATTTTCTAACACTTATAAATTTAAATTTTAAGTTTGGTATCATCCTATATCACCTAAAACCTTGTACTGTAACACTGGATATTCTCTCCGTGGATAGCAAGATAGATTAAACACTAGGGCAACAATACAATCTCGTCATCTACTCGTACTTACTAGC
>JAPCYS010002316.1:0-46798 GCA_028641055.1 Alopecurus myosuroides | reverse complement strand
TAATATGAAGGAGTAATGCCCTAGAGGCAATTTAAGAAAGAGTTTTTATTATTCATAACTCATTTGTTCATAATTTTTCATACCATGCTATAACTGTATTAAACGGAAACATTAATACACGCGTGGTATGTAAACAAAACCAGGTCCCTAGTAGCCTTTAGTTATACAAGTTTGTTGGGCAATAGATGATCAAGGTTTCCTGATCCTGTGCATTTATGTCATTGACAACGGAGTCATGTCATTGATGAATGATATGATGGACTCACACCCATTGTGTTTATCATAACGAGATCAAATCATTAAAAGTTCAATGTTATGATAACGAAAACGTATTACCATGACCTTTGACCGTGAGATGGTATCTGAATTGCTATCCTCGAAGTTAATTTGATTGCATCATACGTCACACTGTGACAGGGTGATTATAAAGGTGTCTCTTGGATAGTGAAAGGGATATGTTGAGGCGAGCCATCAAGAGTGGTACGTGCCAATCCTAATGACGGATAGATACTCCGGGGCCTACTCGGTGGAGTTACATCAATTATCCTGCAAGAATATGACTCGGTCAAGGAGATGCAACAACACAGGAACGAGTTGAATTGTTATGTCGGTAATGAGACTGAATAGGGTATAAGATACCGGATGATCAAGTCTCGGACTAACAGAGTATCACTAAAGCAAGAGGTATGTACACTTATGTTTAAGGTTCAAAACGACGCAAAAACTTCGGTGCACGAACATAGGCCATTATGGATGTCTAGATCCCGCTATTGGTCATTGGTTGGAGAAGAGTCTTGACCATGTCTGGAGTATCCCGCACCGTAGGGTGTCACACTTAAGGGTATATAATGTTTAAAAGTGATCTTAGTACCGAAGAGAATATTATAGAGAGCCGGAATCGTTCTGGCATTTATCCGATAGAGATCGGAGAGTTCCGAAGGAGTATCGGAATTAAGGGAGAAATGCCCGATAGTGAGAGTGCCGAAAGTGTTTCGGGGACTCAAAATAAATAAGTAATGCATATTTATTATTAATTAGTGTAATTAATAATTAAATAGCATTTTATTTCATTTAAAATGCATTTATTCCACTAATGGGCCTTCCGGGCAGATTTGGCCCATTAGGGGAAAAGTGGGAAAAAGAAAAAAAGAAAAAAAGGGGGGTCGGAACCCACATGGAACACTTGGGGCCCATGTGATGTGCGGCTGCTTCTCCCTTGGCCGCATTGGCCATGTGGGAAAATCCCACATGGCTTGGCCAAGGGGAAAGGCTGCCCCTTCCCACTATATAAAGGGAGGCACCCCTCCCCTTTTCTCCATCCAATTTTCTCTCTCTCTTCTGTCTTCACCAACCATGGTTCCCTCTGGAGTCATTCTAGGAGCTGATATTCTCCACTGTAAGCACCCCGCCGTGTTATTAGTATTCGGTCTGTTGCTCTACTTCCATAACCTTCGCTGGGACGGAGACCGGGAGTCATAGTCTCCATCGTACGTGTGTAATACCCCGAGGTGTCACACTTGGGGAACTAGCCGTGAACCACTCCTCGGCCTTGAGGTTGGCTTTGTTTTCTTCATCGACAACCCTTGTGCGGTAGGGCAATCCCTCTGCCGAATCTGCATCTCAACAAGTCCCTCGGGTGAACCCATAGGATTTCGATTAGGAGAACGTGTAGGCGCTGGCGACAATCGTCGGCTAGACAGGGGGCACGATTTACCCAGGTTCGGGGCCCTCGTAGTGGTAAAACCCTTACTCCTGCCTCTGTCGATCTGTATTAATGAGTAGATCGGTTACAATGAGGGGTTGCTCAAGTCGATAGTATGATCTCGATCTCAAGGCTTGGTGGTGCGGTATTGCTTGGTCCCTGTCCTGGTGGTTCTCCTGGCCTTATATAGGTGGCCAGGTCTCAAACCGTACTCGGGGAGGACTCGAATCCTAACCTAGAGTCGGTTACAAGTTTCCTAACTTGACCCGCAAGTCCTTGCGGGTGGGCTTCAATTGGGCCTTCTAGAATAATCCATGACGCCTCCTTTTGGAGCTTGGGCCGTGGGCCTGAGACCGGGTAGGCTCATCCGACAGGCCTAGGATCCATCCCTTCGTCAGTAGCCCCCGAGTGTTCGCTCGACTGAGGATCTGTCGGGTGGACGCTCAAAACTTATCTTAATTTCTCTTTGACTGGTGGCTTCAATCGTTTTGAAGAGGATGTGTATCCTGTATGCGATGCATTTCTTGTACTCGAGTATCGAGAAAATAAAAGTGTCTGTGTGTTTGGCTGTTTTCGCAGAAGGATGTGGCTCAGTTGCTTGGCTCTCCCGAAAGCTCAGGGCCAATTAATTGCATCTAGGGCAAAAACAGTTCTGGCCTACACAGATTCAAGACCTCCGACTCGAATCTGGTGAGGTGATCATTGCGACTGGGCCGTAGAGGTCTTACCGAGTCGAACTTAACCTAATAGGGTACCCGGCGCGTCTGCTAGGATTTTTCTTCGTGTTGTTGACACGGAATTTTACCGGAGGACGCAGCTTGAGTGCGATTCCAGGCCCTGAAGAGAGATCTTTTGGGTCTTACCTTCGTATTCGAAATAATACGGCATCCAGATGTGCCTAGTCAGCCGAACGATCCAGGGAATTGATGTGCGTACATCGTATAACTGAGTGGCAGGAGCTGCACACTCTCAAGTTTTGTCCAGGGATATTTCGAGTGAAAATGTCTCCCTTGTTTTTGTCCACAAAGTTTTTTGTGCTTTGTAGTCTTCTATCCATACGAAAGAGTTTTCGTGTTTGGAAACCCTGTCATGCCCATTCGAAAGGAAGTTTCGTATCTGTGGCTTTTATGCGAAAAGAGTTTTCGCGTCTTGATTTTCCCATACGAAGTTATTTCGTGTTTGGGGTTTTTATGCGAAAAGAGTTTTCGCGTCTTGATTTGCCCATACGAAGTATTTTCGTGTTTGGGGCTTTTATCCGAAAGAATTTCGAGCCTGATGATGTTCACAATGACGTCATAGCGCACTTTATCCTCCCGATGGGACGTGACGGAGTGAGAACAGATGTGCTGGCCCACCTTGTCAGCTTTTTGACCGGAAACGAGACGTCGCTTCTGGTTTTCCCGCGAACCGCGCGCAGTAATTGCGCACGATCTACTGTTAAGATTATGGCACGAAACAGCCTTCGCCTCCCTTTCGTTTAAGCTTCACGCGTGGCAGCTGCGATGGGTGCCATGTTGCTCGATGAGCGGCCAGGATTGGGTGACTCCGTATATATATACGGTCCTTAGGTAAAAGGTAAAAACTTCCCGTCATTCGCTTCCCAGCCTTCGTCTTCCTCGCGCACACCTCGTCCTTTGCAAGCTTGCACCAGCATCCATGGCGGGGAGGGGGGGAGAAACGCAGCGCTGCTGTCTCCTCCTCGCAGGCTCCCGAAGATGTTCCCGCGCCACCTGCTCCGCGCTCTGGCGACTTGCGCTCCCCCAACACCACGCAGAAAATCATCAAGGAGATGCAGAGGGAAGGGCTGCTGCCTCCCGACGCCGAGAAGCGGGTTCGCCTCGGCAAAAAAGAAGAGGTACCAAATCCCCGCGCGAACGAGCGCGTGATCTTCGCGGATCACATCGCACGCGGGATCTCACTCCCCTTCCACCCTTTCTTCGTGGCATTGCTGTATGTCTACGGCATACAGCTGCACGACCTGCCTCCGAACGCGGTGCAGCACATCTCGTGCTTCATCGTGCTTTGCGAGTGCTTCCTCGGTATCCGCCCGCACTGAGGCCTTTGGAAGGCCCTGCTCAAGGTGCGGGCCTTCCGCGAGAAATCGCGGGTAGAGACCGAGCTTGGAGAGAAGCTGCGCACCGGCGACTTCGGAATCCAGGCGAAGTCGGATACCGTGTACTTCGACATGCACCTCATCGACTCCGCGCAAGGGTGGAGGAAAAAGTGGTTCTACATCGTCGACAACAACACGGTTGGAGTTCACGAATTCCACCCGTTCTTAGTCCTGAAGCAGCGAAAGTCTTGGGCGTACAAGCTTTCAGTCGAAGAAAGACGAGTCGTCGCCCCGTTACTCGCCAAAGTGGCAATCCTCCGCGACCAAGCCGTAGGGATTGCGCTGAACGGGTTGCATCTGGCGAGTGTGTTCCTCAAGTGCAGGATCCAGCCTTTGCAGGAGAGGCCCTCCACCATGTGGGAGTATCAGGGCGTCGAAGACCCCAGCCGCGTGAGCCGAGAAGAACTCTCGAATGCTGAATTCGAGAAGAAAATCGTGACCGTCACCACGCTGAAAGTGGGCGAGGACAATCCGACTGCCCTACCGTTGCATTCGAAGCTGCGAGACCTCCTCCATCTGAAGTAAGTCCAAATGTTTTTCTGTTCTAACTTTTCCCTTCGTTTCGAGAGTTTTTCGACTGAGTTTCTTCTTCCTTTCTTCTTCTTGTTTTCCTTCTGTAGAGTCTAGCGGTGGTAACGTGCTACCCGCCAGTCTCCGGTGAAGAAGCCTCGGACTTGTTGGCAAGCAACCTGGATGTTCCTGTCGACACCAGCATTGCCGATGCTGACTCGAGCTCCAAGCGCGATTCTTCAGATGACGTGGAGGAATCGGGTAGCGATCTCCGCCACCGCAAACACCGCCGGGCGGGAGACGATGAAGCCACCTCCAAGGATAAATCCTTGGGTGGGGGATCTGATAAAGAGCCCCTCATCCTGACCCCACTGAGTGTGCGCACTCCTCCCGCTCCCAAGCCGAAGATCCAGACCGCCTGGAACGCGGATATGTTGGATGACGATGACAACAAGTAAGTTTTTATTTCCTTCTTCGTTCTAGTCGAACGTTTTTTCTCGCTCCTTCTGACGTTATTGTTTTTCTTCATGATAGGCTCCAGTCCATCAGTCCCGGTCGATTTGCTTCTTCTCTTCCTCCCGAGAGGAGAAAAGATGCCGCTGCTGCGGGTGAAACCCCGACTGCTGGGGCCGCCCAGAATTCGCCGAGTCCAGCCCCCACAGCCGCGGCTACATATTATAGGCTGCCTACCTTCGCGGTTGGAGCCTCGGCTTCGAAAGAAGTGTCGGGTAGCTCGGCTGATCCTCTGTGCTTCGCCCAGGGCCAGGTAAACTTCGCTATCTCCCTTGTGTTTTGTACTTCGTTCATTTATGGTTTTTATCGGGTGCACGGCAGTGCTCCCGATGGGAGTAGCCCCCGAGGTTGTGGTCAATCGCTTGCGATTGGCTACAGGCTCAAAACTTCAAGCTTCTTTTCCTTCTTGATTTTATCGGGTGCACGGCAGTGCTCCCGATGGGAGTAGCCCCGAGGCTATACTCGACTGTTTACAGTCGTGAATAGGCTCAATTTTCTTCCACTTTTGCTAACTTCTTCCTCTTTGTGTTTTGCAGTCTCTGCTTGACTCTCTCGCAGCCTTTGGTCGCCGCGTAATTTTGGCTGAGTCAGATTGCGTAATCCTTCGGGCTGATCGTGATTGACTCGTCTCAGATAACCAAGCTCTCCAAGGTAAATTTACCCGTTTCTTTCGCTTATTCTTTATGATTGTGTGAATTCCTTTATGCTGAAATTTGTTGCTGTGTAGCCCAAGTTGATTTTCTGAAGACCGACAAGACTGATGTTGTAACTCGGGTGACCACCCTCGAGGCTGAGTTGGAGGTTGTCCGAAAGGAACTTGAGTCCTCTCGCAAGCAGTCGACTGATCTCGAGGGAAAACTCGTTGAGGCACAGGACGCTCTGAAGCGACTGGAGGAGGTTGGCACCAAACAGGACAACGATCTCGTTGACTTCCTTCGCCCTCTGGCCCAGAAATTTGGAAGTAAGTTGCGCTTGACCTCTGTCGTTTTTCGACTAGCTAGCATGTTCTTGGAATTAATGTTCTCTTTGCAGATCTTCTTGGCGTTGCGCTGGAGCTGCCCGGGGTTCAACGGGTGGACGCCCTGACGGATTCTTGCGCTCAGCTTCGGAGGCATACGAGTGGGATTTGCTCCCTCGTTGGCAATGCCATTCGAGTGTTGACGCAACTCCACGAGCGTCTCCTGGTTGATGTCGCGGTTCCGCCTACACTGGATGGTCTCCTGAAGGTTTTCCTGGAGGACGATCTTCTTCAGGCCTACTCGATCGCCCAGTTGGAGTGCGGGGCGAAGACTGCTATCCAGTTCGCACTGGCGCACGGAGTCGCAGGCTTGGAAGAGGCGTACTCGAACCTTCCCGTCGATGCTACCACGGGCAGAAAGGTATCGCTTCGTCCTTTCGGCGATCCGGCTGGAGTCCTTGCTCGGAAGCTATCTGACTTGATTGCCCGTGCCAGTCGCAAGGGGCAATCTTCCGCGAGTGGCAGCACTTCTGTAGTTCCTTAGGATAGACTTTATGTAGCTTGCTCTTCCGATGTAATGAACCTTGGGATGTATTCCCGTATTCTACCTTTAATCGAAAGTTCTTTTGATATCTGATATGTGATTTCTTGCAATTGATTGTCATGAGTTTCTCCCGATGGGAGTAGCCCCCAAGCACCTGTCGAATAGGTGGTTTGTTTCCTGAGTGGGGTGTCTTGAATTCTTCTTAACTTTTCTTGTCTTCTTCCAGGTAACAGGTGCTGTCGCGGAATCTTCGAGTGGGTCTGCCGCACGAGCAGATCCCCTTGTTGCTGCTGTTGGTACATTTGCTGGCCTCCGTGATCGTGTCGCGGATGGTGAGAGCAAGCTAAAAGCTTTGCGTGGAGTGGCTGATGTAGCCAAGTCTAAACAAAAACTTGCGGCTGAACGTGAGCAATTTGTGATGGAAGAGTTGGCAGTTGTTGCCAAGGATATGCTTTGTAAGCACTTCAGCCCCCTAGCATTTTGTTTGACCGTATCTTGTTTTCTTCTTTAACTCTCTGT
Source organism: Alopecurus myosuroides (assembly GCA_028641055.1). NCBI lineage: Eukaryota > Viridiplantae > Streptophyta > Magnoliopsida > Poales > Poaceae > Alopecurus > Alopecurus myosuroides. Next base: position 39,939 of record JAPCYS010002316.1, on the reverse strand, counting down.
AGTTTTCTTTGCAGTTGTTCAGCCTGACGAACGGTGTGAAAAACATTGGGTGGATAACCATATTCTTCACGAAGCCGGTAGTTCAAAACTTCATGCAAACAATGTCTGGTCCGACCGCAGTCGAGGGTTTCTGCTGGCTACTTTGAAGTATCGTGTGGGCCAGGCGAAGATACTCGTTGATCGTTGTCACGACGCCCTGATAGCTTTGAATCGCGCTTTCTATCCGCTGGAGAGAGGTCCAGAAGACTTGAGCCAGCTACTCAGAACTTTCGGTCGAGTAGGTGAAATTCGTGAGTGCGTCCGCCAACAGCTGATCTGCGGGGCCTTAGTAGCACTCGCTTTTGTCCGATTATGGCATCCTGAGGTCAATTTCAAATATGTGGCTAGGCTCCCAAATGCTCCAGTCGATATGACCTCTCATTATACAGTCGTTCGTCCCGCAGCAGAGGAGATTATCCGACTGACTTCTGAAGAGGTTAATCGAGTTTTAGCTGAGGAAACCGCTCGTCGCCATATGTAATTGTAGGATGTATGTATCCTGTCATTTTTATATAGTTGTGTTGAAAGTTTATAAGGTGCCAACCTTGTTTGTACTTTTGTATTTGTAAATGATGCTAAGTTAGGCGTAGCCCCCGTGTGTTTGGGGTGTATACCTGTTATTTAGCGTGTAAAGATCAATATATTGAGAAACTATGGTTGAGAAACCATGTATTTTATTAATATGACTGAGAAGCCATATATTTTCTTTGAGCTACAGGATGGCTAGTATAGCCTTATTTTTCGCGAATAGAAAAATCCTAAGGATAGAATTTGCGGAGGTGCGCAACATTCCATGGATTGGAGTAGATGCCACCGGTCTCGGGGTTCTTCAGTCGATAAGCGCCACCTGGGATAACTTCGTGTATTATGAAGGGTCCTTCCCACGGTGGCTCGAGCTTGTGTCCTTCCTTCTGTTTGAGCCGCAGCACCAAATCTCCTACCATGAAAACTCTGTGGCGTATACGGCGGCTGTGGTAGTTGCGCAACGACTGTTGATATACCGCGGATCTTGCGAGTGCCCTGTTAGAGGTTTCTTCGCTGTAAGCGAAGACTCGTGGGGCGCTGAACTTGATATCTTCGGGAAGGACTGCTTCAGCTCCGTATACCATAAAAAATGGCGTGTAGTTTGTCGATCGATTCGGGGTCGTGCGGAGGCTCCATAGTACGGAGGGTAACTCCTCTGCCCAGTGCCCTGCCGCTGGGTGCAGACGATCGAGTAGCCGTTTCTTTATTCTAGCTGAGACCAACCCGTTGGATCGCTCTACTTGACCGTTGGTTTGCGGGTGAGCCACAGAGGCGAAACTGAGGGTGATTCCCTTTTCCTCGCAGAACTGCTCTGTTTCCTTTGCTGTAAAATTGCTTCCATTGTCAGTGATGTTGTTGTGTGGTATCCCAAATCTGTACACGATGGAGTCGAGGAATTTTATGGCGCATTGAACGCTGGCCGAGCTGACTGGCATGGCTTCAATCCACTTTGTGAATTTGTCGACTACAACGAGCAAGTGCGTGTATCCTCCGGGTGTTGATTTTCTCAGTGGTCCTACCATGTCTAGCCCCCATTGTGCAAAGGGCCAGGCGATTGGGATCATGTGGAGCTCAGTGGCAGGGGCGTGTGGCTTGGGCGCAAATCTTTGGCATGCGTTGCATTTGTCGACTAGGTCCTTTGCATCCCTGGCCGCTGTGAGCCAGTAGAATCCTGCGCGAAAAGCTTTACCCATGATTGCCTTCCAGCTAGCATGGTGTCCGCAATCTCCTTGGTGTATATCCCGCAGTAGTTCCATGCCGTCCTCGGGCGCTATGCATCTCTGCAATATTCCTGATATGCTCTGTTTGTATAGCTCTCCATTGAGTACTCGAAAAGCTTTGCTGCGTCGTACTATCTGTCGAGCCTCGCGAACATGTGCTGGGATCTGCTTGTTGGGCAAGTAGTCGAGGTATTTCTGCGTCCAGACTGGTTCGACCAGAAAAACTTGTCTCGAAATGTTGTGGGTCAGCTCAATCATAGCAGTTTGCGGGCTGACCTATGCCTCCATTGTTGCGGGTGCTTCTGCTGATTTTTTGACCTTGACTGAGCGCTTGATCATCCTCTCGAAGTATATTCCAGGCGGTATGGGTGTGTTGGTAGAACCCATGTTTGCCAATTTATCTTCTTCTTCGTTGCTGGATCGCGCAATGTGCTTTAGTTCGCACCCTTGGAAACTTCCTTCGAGTAGGTTGTACATGTCGCGATAAGCGACCATGTTCTCTGCGATGGCATCGCACTCTTTCATTGTCTGCTGTACTATGAGGTTTGAATCCCCATAGATCATTAGTTGGGTGGCTCCCCAGGCAATCACCATCTTCATGTCGTGGAGGAGGCCCTCGTACTCTGCGCCATTGTTTGATGCCGGGTCGTCGGGTGGAAAATCCAATCGCAGGACGTACTGCAACTTGTCACCTCTGGGGGATATCAGGACTACCCCGGCTCCAGCTCCTTCGTTTCTCTTCGACCCATCGAAATACATTATCCAGTTGCTTGTATACTCTGGAGGGCCTGGCGTTTGTAGTTCTGTACACTCGCTTAGGAACTCCACGAGTACTTGTGATTTGATAGATTTGCGACCCGCATATATGATGTCCCAGGCGTCGAGCTCGATACTCCACTTTGCAATTCTTCCGGATGACATTGGGTTATTCATGATAGTACCCAGTGACGCGTCGTTTACCACCGTGATAGTGTGTTCCTGGAAGTAATGGTTGAGTTTTCGGGCTGTGAGCACCACGCCGTACGCGAGTTTCTGATAATGGGGATATCGCTGTTTGCAGGGCGAGAGCACCTCGCTGATATAATATATTGGCCTTTGGATGCCATACGCGTTGCCATCTTCCGGCCGCTCGACCACAATTGCTGTGCTGATGACTTGATTTGTTGCGGCTAAATACAGATACAGCGGCTCCCATTCTTGCGGTGTTGCCAGGATGCGCCTGCTCTGCAATGCTCGCTTGAGGTCCACGAATGCTTTCTGTGCTTCGGGTGTCCACTCGAACTTATCCGTTTTCTTTAGTAACTTTTAGGAAGGCAATGCTTGCTCGCCTAGCCTCGCAATGAATCTGCTTAGGGCGGCTAGTCGTCCTGCGAGCTGCTGCACACTGCGGAGATTGGTTGGCTCCTTCATTGTCAGGATTGCTTGGATTTTCTCCAGGTTGGCTCCAATTCCTCGAGCAGTGACCAGGTACCCGAGAAGTTGTCCTGTAGGGACGCCAAAGACGCACTTGGTCGGGTTGAGCTTGATTCGGTATGCGTTGAACGAGTCGAATGTTTCTCTGATATCATCGAGGAGCGTATCCTCTAATCGAGTCTTGATGACGATGTCGTCAACGTACACTTGAACGTTCTTGCCAATGAGCTTGGCGAGGCATTTTTGCATGCATCGCTGATATGTTGCGCCTGCATTCTTTAGCCCGAAGGGCATTGTCGTGTAGCAGTAAATACCGTGGGGTGTGATAAACGTTGTCTTCTCTTCGTCCTCCTTTTTCATCCTGATCTGATTATAGCCCGGGTAAGCGCCCAAGAAGGAGCGACGTTGGCAACCTGCTGTAGAATCCACGATCTGGTCGATCCGTGGTAGGGGGGAAGTTATCCTTGGGGCAGTGCTTATTCAACAACGTGTAGTCGATGCACACTCGAAGGATGTCGGTATTCTTCTTCGGGACCAGCACCGGGTTTGCTAACCAGGTGGAAATCTTTATTTCGCGGATGAATTTTGCTGCGAGTAGTCTGTTCACTTCTTCTCCGAGCGCTTTTTGCTTGGGATCTGAGAACCGTCGGGTGGTCTGCTTGATAGGCTTGGCGTCTTTGAAGACTTCGAGTGAGTGCTCGGCGAACTCCCTGGGTATCCCTGGCATATCTGAAGGCTGCCAGGCAAAAATTTCCCAGTACTCACGGAGGAGTTCGACGAGCGCGTCTTCCTATTCTGGCGAGAGGGTGGTGGACACCATCGCCGTCTTTGCAGAATCCGTCGGGTGCACTTGATGCTTGCGGGTAGCGCTATTTGTGTTGAACTCGAGCTCTGGAGCGTTCTTCTTGGTGAGAGGCATCACGGAGTGATCCGTGGTTTTTGCTATCTCTTCCCGTTCTTCCTGCATCCCGAAGGATTTGGCGATCTCGTTGAACTCGATGTCGCATTTATTGGACTTTTGGAAATCGCCGTCGATGGTGATTGTGCCATGTTCCCCAGGCAGCTTAAGCTTCAAGTATGCATAGTGCGGTACTGCCATGAATCTGGCGAATGCCGTTCGACCAAGAATGACGTGGTACTGTGAGGGCCAATCGACTACTTCGAAATCAAGAAATTCACGCCTGTAATTGCTTTGGTTGCCTAGCACCACCTCCAGGTTGATTATTCCGAGTGGACGGATTGCTTTTCCTGGAACTATCCCGTGGAAGGATGTCTCCGATTCCGCGAGTCCGTCCAAATTCCTGTTCATGCGACGGAGCGTGTCTGCGTAGATGATGTTCATGCCGCTGCCCCCGTCCATGAACACGCGAGCCAGCTCGTAATTGCAAATTTGCGCTTGGATGACTAGCGCGGTGTGTCCTGGTTGATAGACTCGTGGGGGGTGGTCTTCCTTGGAGAAAGTTAATGGTTGATCCGCCATCTTCAGGTACTCGGGCTTCGTAGGTGGGGCTTGCACAGCCATGCATATTTGTCGTGTGTTCGTCTTCTGAACCCTGCGAGATGGACAGACTTTTTGTATCATGCCTAAGAGTCCCGCTGGGTTCGGGTATCCATTGGCTCCCTAGTTTGGGGCGGGTGGCGCTGGTAGTGCAGCTAACACCGTGTTTTGATTTCCTGCTGGGGGCAGGGCTTGCGGCTGGTGAAATCCTTGAGCTCCTCCTCCAGGGAGCTGCGGGTAGTCCTGATTGACTGCAGCTCTATTTTTCTTCGAGAAGGCCTCGTGAATATGAAGGAACTTTCGGCAATACTTGAGAAGGTGTGTTGCCTTAGTTTTGCCGGTGCGCTTATCTGTAAATAGATGTAGCGTGCAGTAACCGTCGAGGTCCTCCTCGGGGGTTTTGTCCTCTGGCTTTCGCTTCCACTCGCGATTTCCGCAATATCTACTGTCACGATTTCTTGTGAACTCTGCTGCCACCAGTTCTTCTCGATCATCGCGGTCGTAATGCTTTCCCTTTTTCTTTCGACTATGGCGGTCGTCTTCGTGTGCTGGTGATGAGCCTTTCTCATTGCGCACCGTGTCTTCGCCGTTTGTCCATCTGTCGGCTATGGCCTTTAGTTCTCCCATGGTTTTGGGTGCGAGTCGTCCCAGTTCTTCCCTGAAAGAGGTTCGTCGTGCTCCTTTGGCGAATGCTTCAACCGCGACTTTTTCTGATATGTTTCCCGCTGTGTTCCTGAGTGTGGTCCATCGCTGAATATATTCGCGAGTAGACTCGCCACTTTTCTGCTTGCAAGCTCGTAGCTCCTCGATGGTCGCCGGTCTTTTGTATGTTGCTTGGAAATTTTTGCAAAAATCGAGGTTTAGATCGTCCTAAGATCTGTAGCATGCCTTCGGCCTTCCTTCGAGCCAGCTGCGCGCAGCGCCGACTAGATGTAAGTTGAGGTACTGCATATCCGTGTTTTTGTTCCCACGTTGGCATTTTACTGCCGTGAGGTAATCTGACAACCAGGCTTGTGCCTCTTGCGAACCATCGTATTTCTGCACTTCCGTGGATAGCTTAAATCTCTTGGGTAGCGGCGCCTCGCGGATGCTGCGGGCAAAGCATAAGGCTCCGCAAATTTCGTCGTCGGAGGATGTAGATGGGGAACGTGCACGGTTCTTGGCCGCTCGACCTTTATCAACCTTGCGCTGGGCGATGTCTGATCGCGCGTTGTACCCGGGTTCTTCGCGGTTGACGTCTCCTCTTGGCTCCTTGCTGCGATGTCGCGAGCGGCTGCTGTCTCGATCCCTTCGCGGGCTGCGATCTAGATCCCTCTGCGGGCTGCGATCTCGACCTCTTCGCGGGCTACGGCTATGGTCTCGATCCCTTGGGCTGCTATCGCTGCCACTCGGGCTATCTCCACGTCGTCGGGCTTCTTTCCCTCGTGCGCGACGAGGTGATTTTTCCTTGCCAGGTGATGTGCCCCTGTGTCCACGGGGTGCTTCTTTGTCCTTCTGTGCGGCTTCTTTCCTGCGATCGTAGGAGGCGAGTTTTGCGGCTGCCATGCCTAATCCTTTCTTCACTTGCTTGTATTGTTCTTCCGGATGGCACCCACCGGGTTCGGGGCCGGGTCGGCGCCCCCCATACCCGCCCCATTTAACTTGTCGGGTCTCATTTCTTACCATACCCACGACCCTATCGGGTTCGGGGCCCCAACGGGTATCCATTTAAGGAGCGACGGCGACACATGTGGGGAATAAAACAATGGAATATTGGAATGATGTTAGTGGGAATACACACGTGTGTACGTGTGTTATCTTCGGGAGTCCAAATTTCAACGCTCCCATGTGATGTGTGAGGTTTATGGTCCATAGCTCGTGGACGTATGGCTAGGCATTTTATCATTATGGATATGATTAGGACTTAGAGCGGGTCTGCGGGTACGGGTTTGCCACCCCCATACCCGCCCCATTAGACTTGGCGGGTCGAAAATTTTACCAAACCCTCCCCATTTGAGGCGGGTACCCGTCGGGTTTGCGGGTTTCGGGGCCCCATTGCCATCCGTAATTGTTCTGCACGGGGTCGTTTTCCCCTGGTTGATTTATTTGCATGTAGGTGGCTGCGGCTAGTACCGCGGGTGCAGGAGTTTGCGGATGGATGTTTCCATCCTCGTCGACACGCATGAGTGATTTGCTGATTCCGCTCAAGGACTCGCCGTCCATGGTCGCGGTTTTTGAGACATATCCTTTCTTCGTGGGGCGGTTCCCGACAGAAGGTGTCATGGATAATGCGGCTCGGCGCTGGCTTGACGCATCCGCTAGTTTCTTTCGCTCGGCTAGGTCTATCCGAGCTTCCTTTATTGCAGTAGCCGCTCTCACTGGATGATAGTGGTAGGCGGTCATGTCCTCGTGAGGAGATCCGAGTTCCAGTGGTGTGCTTGTGCGGATGGTATCCTTTGCCCGATTCCAAGCGGCTCGAGAGACTCCGATGGTAGCGCGTTCCCTTGCGCTGTTTTCAGTTTCTTCGGGTGGGGCTCCTGATCCTGCCATGCAGACCTGAGCCAGATATGGCTCGCGAGTCCTAGGCCCGGTTAGGGAGGCTTTCCTGACCCGAGAAGGTTCCTCCGTAGAGAGGGTATGGAAGTTGCTAGTGTTGAGGCGGACAGATTCGCCGCTTTTTTCCAAGTCGTGATCCGCATAGCGGGGTCGTGAGTCGACAGCTTCTGGGCCAGAGATTGACCCAGATTCCGATCCTTCGAGATCGATTTTCTCGGAAAAGCGTAGGATTCCGTCTTTGTTGGTGTAGAACTGGAAGCTTCCGAACGTCAGCGTGATGCTCTTCTCCAAGTCGCTAAATACCGGGCGCAATTCCGGCGAGTGAGGGGCGACGATGACCGACCCGATTCGGATCAGATTGGTTGGAGTCGAAGTCCTAGGGTTCCAGCGTGAGTTGGTTGTCGATGAAGCCGAAGATGCCGGAGATCCAGCGCCCGCCGTTCCCACAGACGGCGCCAATTGTCGAATATGCATCTCAACAAGTCCCTCGGGTGAACCCATATGGTTTCGATTAGGAGAACGTGTAGGCGCTGGTGACAATCATCGGCTAGACATGGGGCACGATTTACCCAGTTTCGGGGCCCTCGTAGAGGTAAAACCCTTACTCCAGCCTCTGTCGATCTGTATTAATGAGTAGATCGGTTACAATGAGGGGTTGCTCAAGTCGAGAGTATGATCTCGATCTCAAGGCTTGGTGGTGCAGTATTGCTTGGTCCCTCTCCTGGTGGTTCTCCTGGCCTTATATAGGTGGCCAGGTCTCAAACCGTACCCGGGGAGGACTCGAATCCTAACCTAGAGTCGGTTACAAGTTTCCTAACTTGACCCGCAAGTCCTTGCGGGTGGGCTTCAATTGGGCCTTCTAGAATAATCCATGACGCCTCCTTTTGGAGCTTGGGCCGTGGGCCTGAGACCGGGTAGGCTCATCCGACAGGCCTAGGATCCATCCCTTCGTCACGCTCCTTTCGGTCTTCAAGGGTGTATGATCACCGTTCCTTCTCTGTTACTCTATATCTGCATAGCAATAGATTTTGGCTACTTTTCGGTTATCGTTGTTAGGAATTTTTTTGTTTCCTGCTACGAAACCCTTAAGTGGTATCAGAGCTGATCTATGCATAGATATAGCAGTACGGTTAGAACTCATGGACATGAGGGCATCGATCTTGTAGAAGTTACCTCCTCGCGTGTACTTTATTACGATTTTGGTATTGTTTGATGATAGCGGCCCTCAGCAAACTTTACGCGTACTCTTACGCGATACCGGCGTTGCGACTGATATGTAGCTTGTACCACATAAAGAAACTATGAGGGTGTCTGTTTATCTTACAATAGATTTCACAGAATTTACAATGGGAGGCCTGAAAGGGATATGTAACAATCAACTAGTTAATCAATGATGTGGTTGTAGGTTTGTAGGTAAGAAACGGTTCTTATTGCGGAAGCCCCATGAGCCACGTAAAACTTGCATAATAAAGTAGAAGCATCCGACTTTATGTTTCAGGGAGGCAAAGGATATGATATGGTAAAGGTGAGCTTATGAATTGTTCGTACTAACCTTTTCATGTGGACGCATCGACAACCTGGTGCCCTTTCAGAGTGCACGATGGAGATCAAGGCGCGACGACCGTATCATATCAGCTTACACTATTTCCTTTGATGTTATTGTGTGGATTTTATATCCATATGTATAGCTATAGTATATTAGGATATAGTCGGCGGTAGCTATAAAGGATGATCCCTCTTTTAATTCCAATGTAAGTGTTCTCCCTTAGTGTGGCACTGACAAGAAAGTCTGCAGTAAGAAAGTGGGTCGTGACGATCGGGTACTTCCTTCTGCGTTCGCATACGTCAGGTGTAAGCCATGTATGCACAACCAGATACATTAAGATTAAGTTGGCGAGCCTAGCATGTACATACATGGCCTCGGAACACGGAAGACTGAAAGGCCGAGCACGAGTTGCATGGACGATGCAACTGACATGTTTTGTCTACCTCTGAAACTACACCAATGGCCGTGATGATTGGGGGAGGTTGTCGCACCCGGACTTCTAGGGGATACTCACAGTCCGTTAAACCGTAGATAAATGGCTTACGGGGCATACCGGCACCCGCATCTCAATATGAGCAGGCCAACACGTAAACGTGTGACAACCATTCTCTTACTATTCATCGTCTGCGCAAACCATCCCGTAGAAATCCAGATACTTCCGTTGACGTACTTCAAAACATACACACATGGTACGTCAACGGCATTGGAACAAGTGATATCACAACAGATCTCTACGACACAAAAGATGGAAATAAGTTGCAAATAGCTCTCATTAGAGCAGAGATAGCAAATACAATCATTCAGAGGACACATGTCCCAACATATCATCATTACATCACAGCGGAAGCATTCAACATGTCTGGGTACAGACAAGAACCAAATAGGCCTAAGAGGCCGGAAACGAAAAGACGGAGCCCATCCACGAAGTCTCGGATCCTGCCCGGGTCCGCTATCTACTCGTCAGCAGCCTCGTCATACTCCACGTAGTAGCCACCATGTAGATCCTCGGAAACGTAGTCTGCGGAAACCACAGCCCCAAAGGGGTCAGTACATAAACGTACTGGCAAGCAAGACTCACAATTCACCAAAGTGTAACCCGTCAACACCAAGCACAGATGCTTTGGGTTCAACGGAAGGAAGGGGATATAAAAGATGCTGCAACTGGCTGCTCTAACCAACTACAGAACATACTACAACTTCCGGCTATCAGAAAGGGGATAAGATAGCGTATCGTAACCAACCTATCAACTAACTTCAAACAAACCCATCCTGGATCTCGCCCCTTATCCAAAGAAGCAATCCGAGGATAACTCACACAGTAGGATTAGTGATGGTTCAGGTTGTTGTGTCAATAAGCCTATTACTAGTCAAGTTACCATTAGTTAGGTGTAAGTTGTCCTAAGTACTTGTTAGCCAGTACTTTCACCAAGTAATCCATAACCGCGGAAAACACGGCTTCTCGAGAAGATTTATCCCTGCAAGGTTGCACCAATTTGGCCGTACACGCAAGAATAACCCGCCAGATGGGATGCCTCCCACCAAGCGGGGCACTCTACACAACTCAACCCTTCTTCGCATCAAGCCCAAAGCACCACGTGCTGTGCGTGCGCGGCTAATCGAGCCCCACGAAGAAAAGGGGACCCTCATAGCACTGGAAGACCACGCCGCCCTAAATTCCGACTACAAAAGTTCCACCCTGGCGCCAAGGGTTCGTACCTGCATATGCGTGCATCAAATGGAAAGCCCGAACTAAGTGTGGTGATTTGGACGAGATGCGAATCGAGTCAAATTGAGGGGGGCGCCCATACTCGCTTCCCACATGCGGTTAGTGCGCTCATCATGGATCAGTAGACAAGACCCTTTTCCTAATTAGGGTCGACACTAGCAGGCCTCAAAACCACGTCGGGCCTCCTGCCGGTGCCGTATCAGCAATTTATTATTACCTCAAAATTAACAGGTTGATTGTTTAACATCGAGCCCCAGAACATAATGAAATAAAAACAGAAAGTAACGGGTAACAGACTCGAGCAAAACAACCCTAAGCATGCTAGTAAGACACGGGCACAAGCAACGGGGTTATAGGAGTGGAGGTGAGGCAATATCAGGGCTAAAGGATACATGTGATAGGTTCGAACAGAAGCAACGATTCATAGGGCTAGCAGAATAGACAACGAAAAGTATCGGTAACCAATGTTGAAAGGAACACAATGGTTCATGTGAGTGATAACTTGCCTGCAAACCCAGTAGCCTGGTACTGAGCTAACTCCTTAGAAGGGATGTCGTAAGTATCGTCGGTCTCAACATCGTCGTTTATCCGAGAAGAAGCAAACAAACAACGCAGAGAGAAACAATCAATAACATGGCATAATGCACAAACATGGGATGATGCATGGCAATTTAATTGATGCATAGAAATAAACTAGTTGACAAGATGGCAACATGATTAAATGGACCCATATGCAATTGGATTGCATATGGAAAGCCCATGAATTTAAGTTGAAACATTTGTTTTACAACTAACCAATAGGTGAAAGTGGATTAGCATGATGCATGGATGAGGAAAACAGCAAAATAACAACAATAGAAACAATTTGAAATAAGGTTTACCAAGTTTTGGAATTCATTTATTAAGTTTTGGAATTTTGGTTACTTAAAAGTGTCACACAAGCATTTGTTGTTTTCATCAAGTTTAATTGTTCAAAATAGATAACAAAGTTCATATTTTATAAGAACACACAATTTTAGGTGGAATACATGTTTCACTTGTTGAAAAAGGATTTCAAATAAATTATTTATGAATTAAACAAGTTTAAGCAAGAATTAAATGAATTTAATTCAAACATGAACTTATTTGAATTTTTATTTGTTCAAAACATTAAACCAAATTCATATTTGAAAAGGTTATACTTTTATGGTTTGAAAACATATTTTATTTGTGGAAATTGGATTTAAAATGAGCAAGTTATTATTTTGGCAATTTTAAATGCATTAAATAAGAAACAGTTGTTTTCAGCAATTTAAATTATTCAAAACAGTAAACAAAATTGATATTTGGAAAGTACATGAAAAGTTGATTGGAAAACATATTTAGTTTGTAGAATTTGGAATTTTTATGAACAAGTTATGATTTTTGCAAGTTTAAGTGAATTAAACAAGAATTCAAATATTTCAACAATTTAAAATATTCAAAACAGTAACAAATTGCATTGAAAAGGTTGAAAACATGTAGCAAAGGTTTCATTGAACATTTTGGGCTATCAAACATAATTTTTGGGTGATTATTGAATTTATTATGCAATTTTCCATAATCATTCTTATTCTGCCATTTTTAGTAAACAGAGGAAAACATGCTCAAAATTAATTCAATTGTGCCCAAATAAAATACCAATGTGTAGAGTTTGTTAACACAAATTTTTAGAGTCCAAGTTTGTTAAAATTGGATGACTAGAATTAAAGTTATGAAATTCCAAAGTTTCCAAATTTTATTGCATTTTCAGTAATTAATTATTTAGTGCAAACAATGTTACAGAAACATATTGCAAATTTGACATTACTGGAAGGAGCACAAAATTATGAAACCACAGGATTTTGAATCATTCAAATTGGAGTGATATTCAATTTTATATGGAATTTAGAAGTAATTGATCAGATCTGTCTTTCTGAACTGCGGGCAGAAAAAAAAACAGAGAATAAAAAGGTGTGGTGAGGGGGAATCGAACCCAGCACCTCCCAGTGCGCGCTAGGGACTGTGACCAGTTGGTCTGCTGAACTTTGTTGACACAAGGGGGGTTGGGGGGTATGAGGTTCAGATTGGGCGCGCTTAACTGAATTTTTCCTGTACGTTAACTGAACCTCGACCTGAACGACGGTCTGTCGCCGGCGGACAGGGATGCAACGAGTGGTGGCCGTGGTTGCTGGGGGCTGCTGCGAGGTGGTGAGCTGCGAGAGGAGGAGGGAGGCGAGAGGGAAGGAGGGGAAGGGGGCTCACCTTGGGGGGCTCCCGAGCGGAAGGAGGCGCAGGGGGCGATCGGGGCAGGTGTGGCGCAACAGGGAGGTTGGCCGCGACGGGAGGGGATGGCACCAGAGCTGTGGAGCCTCCCGGCCGCTGCCGCGAGGTGGAGGAGGAAGAGGGCGGCCGGGGGGTTCCATTCCCGCCCGCAGCTTGGCCGGAGGGCGACCCCAACGCCGGCGATCGCCGGAGCAATTGAGGTGGTTTTCGGTGGAGTTTCAGGTGCAGGTTCAGAGAAGATGTTACAGGGAGAAGGGAGATGGAGGAATAGGGAGGAGTGGAGGCGGCTAGGAGGGAGAAGATGGCTAGGCAGGGGCTAGGGGAACCCTAGGGTTAGATATAGGGGGAGGGGGAGGAGCATCAACCGTTCCTCCATTCTCTGTATACGTGGAAGCTCCAGATGGAGTCCGTACGAGGAAGAAGACGATCTGAAGGGGGTATTGGGCCTAGGGGAATTGGTGGGCTGGGCCCTCTGCTGCTCTCCCTCTCTCTCTCTTTTTAATATTTTGTTCTATTTTTTTTTTTTTGCTGAATTGGAACATGGAAGAAATAGATGGAAATTTGAGGTAGGAAAATTATAGAAAAATTTGGGTGGCTTATTTATTGTGTTAGTAACCATTTGACCACTTTTATTTTCCATGAATTTCAAAATATAAGTGATGTTTGTACTTGATTCAATTTGAATGGATTTTATTATTAATTGCATTATTTGAAACAAGAATTTAATTAGTTTGAACCTTTAGTTTAAAATGAAAACAAGGATTAGAATTGTTTTGGTAATTTGCATAAATTCAATTTGGGTGCTGTTGTAACATGTGATTTGAATTTGGATTGCCACATGGAATTAATTGATTGAATTATTAAAAGCCAATTTTAAATAGTTTGAAACTTATGGTTTGATGGAAACAAATGATTGTTTTGATTTGAAATATCCTTTTGGAAATTGTAACATCACAAGGATGAAACAAAAGGTTTGAATTTTGGTTTGAAATTAAAATAGAAAACAAAGGAAAACAAATGAAAATAGTTGGAAAACAAAGCAAAACAGAGAATAACAAATGGAAAACAAACAAAACAAATGCAATCAACATGATGCCATGATGCAAAACATAAAATAACAGAGAGCAAACATTCTAAGGGATGTTTTTCATACTTGGGATGTTACAAAACGCCCCCCCTTGAAGGAATCGCGCCCCGAGATTCCTACTGAGAAAGAAAAAGGTCCGGATACTTCTCGCGAAGATCCTCTTGAGCTGTGACACGTGAAACACATCGTGCACCTTGGATAGTTTTTCTGGAAGTTCAAAACGATAGGCATTCCTGGCAACTCTTCTGGAAAGCCGTCAGGGAATTTGCAAACCACCGGAACATTTTCAATTGAAGGAAGTGGTTTTGCACCGAGGGTGTATAGCTGAATAGAACTTGATTCATTTGAAGAATAGACTATCTGGAATATGGTGCTTCAGGAATGCTTCCTCGAAACAACCCCAGGTGATAGGAATGCCAGCTCTCATAGCCTGGAATCAAGAACAACAACAACAACCTTTCTGACCAGATAGACTTGATGTTTGGGAAGTTTTGATTAGACGCCGGTAGAAGAACTGAAATGGAAAACAACAACAAGATTTCAACGGACGAAAAGGATGTTGAGAAGAACAGGATATCGAAGCAACACCGGGAAAAACGAGAACAAAACACTCCTGAGGTACTACGGAAAACCCATCCGGGCTTCTAAAGGATCAATATCTACTGCTTAAGGAATAGAGGATCTGCTTCCGGGGCTTACACGCCTCCGTTCTCAATCGTGAGTAGGCAACATGATAAATCATGTCACAACCACCTCCATTCCTATGGTCTAGTAGATATAACCATCCTAGAGAAACCAGAATTCGTGAAAACCTAACTTGAAAGTTTAGATGAGAAGGGAAAACAACGTTGCACTTCCTTACCAGAAAAGGGAGGGTGGGTGGGGAAAGAAATAAAATGGCAGAATTCCTACTCTCACGTTTCATTTTTCCTATATAGCTACAAAATAGTTTCTAGACTCAAACTGCGACCAGTAAAAAGGGATCCTACAGGCAGACAGGATCTGATACCATTTGTCGCACTCGGACTTCTAGGGGATACTCACAGTCCGTTAAACCGTAGATAAATGGCTTACGGGGCATACCGGCACCCGCATCTCAATATGAGCAGGCCAACACGTAAACGTGTGACAACCATTCTCTTACTATTCATCGTCTGCGCAAACCATCCCGTAGAAATCCAGATACTTCCGTTGACGTACTTCAAAACATACACACATGGTACGTCAACGGCATTGGAACAAGTGATATCACAACAGATCTCTACGACACAAAAGATGGAAATAAGTTGCAAATAGCTCTCATTAGAGCAGAGATAGCAAATACAATCATTCAGAGGACACATGTCCCAACATATCATCATTACATCACAGCGGAAGCATTCAACATGTCTGGGTACAGACAAGAACCAAATAGGCCTAAGAGGCCGGAAACGAAAAGACGGAGCCCATCCACGAAGTCTCGGATCCTGCCCGGGTCCGCTATCTACTCGTCAGCAGCCTCGTCATACTCCACGTAGTAGCCACCATGTAGATCCTCGGAAACGTAGTCTGCGGAAACCACAGCCCCAAAGGGGTCAGTACATAAACGTACTGGCAAGCAAGACTCACAATTCACCAAAGTGTAACCCGTCAACACCAAGCACATATGCTTTGGGTTCAACGGAAGGAAGGGGATATAAAAGATGCTGCAACTGGCTGCTCTAACCAACTACGGAACATACTACAACTTCCGGCTATCAGAAAGGGGATAAGATAGCGTATCGTAACCAACCTATCAACTAACTTCAAACAAACCCATCCTGGATCTCGCCCCTTATCCAAAGAAGCAATCCGAGGATAACTCACACAGTAGGATTAGTGATGGTTCAGGTTGTTGTGTCAATAAGCCTATTACTAGTCAAGTTACCATTAGTTAGGTGTAAGTTGTCCTGAGTACTTGTTAGCCAGTACTTTCACCAAGTAATCCATAACCGCGGAAAACACGGCTTCTCGAGAAGATTTATCCCTGCAGGGTTGCACCAATTTGGCCGTACACGCAAGAATAACCCGCCAGATGGGATGCCTCCCACCAAGCGGGGCACTCTACACAACTCAACCCTTCTTCGCATCAAGCCCAAAGCACCACGTGCTGTGCGTGCGCGGCTAATCGAGCCCCACGAAGAAAAGGGGACCCTCATAGCACTGGAAGACCACGCCGCCCTAAATGCCGACTACAAAAGTTCCACCCTGGCGCCAAGGGTTCGTACCTGCATATGCGTGCATCAAATGGAAAGCCTTAACTAAGTGTGGTGATTTGGACGAGATGCGAATCGAGTCAAATTGAGGGGGGCGCCCATACTCGCTTCCCACATGCGGTTAGTGCGCTCATCATGGATCAGTAGACAAGACCCTTTTCCTAATTAGGGTCGACACTAGCAGGCCTGAAAACCACGCCGGGCCTCCTGCCGGTGCCTTATCAGCAATTTATTGTTACCTCAAAATTAACAGGTTGATTGTTTAACATCGAGCCCCAGAACATAATGAAATAAAAACAGAAAGTAACGGGTAACAGACTCGAGCAAAACAACCCTAAGCATGCTAGTAAGACACGGGCACAAGCAACGGGGTTATAGGAGCTGAGGTGAGGCAATATCAGGGCTAAAGGATACATGTGATAGGTTCGAACAGAAGCAACGATTCATAGGGCTAGCAGAATAGACAACGGAAAGTATCGGTAACCAATGTTGAAAGGAACACAATGGTTCATGTGAGTGATAACTTGCCTGCAAACCCAGTAGCCTGGTACTGAGCTAACTCCTTAGAAGGGATGTCGTAAGTATCGTCGGTCTCAACGTCGTCGTTTATCCGAGAAGAAGCAAACAAACAACACAGAGAGAAACAATCAATAACATGGCATAATGCACAAACATGGGATGATGCATAGAAATAAACTAGTTGACAAGATGGCAACATGATTAAATGGACCCATATGCAATTGGATTGCATATGGAAAGCCCATGAATTTAAGTTGAAACATTTGTTTTACAACTAACCAATAGGTGAAAGTGGATTAGCATGATGCATGGATGAGGAAAACAGCAAAATAACAACAATAGAAACAATTTGAAATAAGGTTTACCAAGTTTTGGAATTCATTTATTAAGTTTTGGAATTTTGGTTACTTAAAGGTGTCACACAAGCATTTGTTGTTTTCATAAAGTTTAATTGTTCAAAATAGATAACAAAGTTCATATTTGATAAGAACACACAATTTTAGGTGGAATACATGTTTCACTTGTTGAAAAAGGATTTCAAATAAATTATTTATGAATTAAACAAGTTTAAGCAAGAATTAAATGAATTTAATTCAAACATGAACTTATTTGAATTTTTATTTGTTCAAAACATTAAACCAAATTCATATTTGAAAAGATTATACTTTTATGGTTTGAAAACATATTTTATTTGTGGAAATTGGATTTAAGTTATTATTTTGGCAATTTTAAATGCATTAAATAAGAAACAGTTGTTTTCAGCAATTTAAATTATGCAAAACTGTAAACAAAATTGATATTTGGAAAGTACATGAAAAGTTGATTGGAAAACATATTTAGTTTGTGGAATTTGGAATTTTTATGAACAAGTTATGATTTTTGCAAGTTTAAGTGAATTAAACAAGAATTCAAATATTTCAACAATTTAAAATATTCAAAACAGTAACAAATTGCATTGAAAAGGTTGAAAACATGTAGCAAAGGTTTCATTGAACATTTTGGGCTATCAAACATAATTTTTGGGTTTATTATTGAATTTATTATGCAATTTTCCATAATCATTCTTATTCTGCCATTTTTAGTAAACAGAGGAAAACATGCTCAAAATTAATTCAATTGTGCCCAAATAAAATACCAATGTGTAGAGTTTGTTAAGACAAATTTTTAGAGTCCAAGTTTGTTAAAATTGGATGACTAGAATTAAAGTTATGAAATTCCAAAGTTTCCAAATTTTATTGCATTTTCAGTAATTAATTATTTAGTGCAAACAATGTTATATAAACATATTGCAAATTTGACATTACTGGAAGGAGCACAAAATTATGAAACCACAGGATTTTGAATCATTCAAATTGGAGTGATATTCAATTTTATATGGAATTTAGAAGTAATTGATCAGATCTGTCTTTCTGAACTGCGGGCAGAAAAAGAAAAAACAGAGAATAAAAAGGTGTGGTGAGGGGGAATCGAACCCAGCACCTCCTAGTGCGCGCTAGGGACTGTGACCAGTTGGTCTGCTGAACTTTGTTGACACAAGGGGGGTTGGGGGGGGTATGAGGTTCAGATTGGGCGCGCTTAACTGAATTTTTCCTGTACGTTAACTGAACCTCGACCTGAACGACGATCTGTCGCCGGCGGACAGGGATGCAACGAGTGGTGGCCGTGGTTGCTGGGGGCTGCTGTGAGGTGGTGAGCTGCGAGAGGAGGAGGGAGGCGAGAGGGAAGGAGGGGAAGGGGGCTCACCTTGGGGGGCTCCCGAGCGGAAGGAGGCGCAGGGGGCGATCGGGGCAGGTGTGGCGCAGCAGGGAGGTTGGCTGCGACGGGAGGGGATGGCGCCGGAGCTGTGGAGCCTCCCGGCTGCTGCCGCGAGGTGGAGGAGGAAGAGGGCGGCCGGGGGGTTCCATTCCCGCCCGCAGCTTGGCCGGAGGGCGACGCCAACGCCGGCGATCGCCGGAGCAATTGAGGTGGTTTTCGGTGGAGTTTCAGGTGCAGGTTCAGAGAAGATGTTACAGGGAGAAGGGAGATGGAGGAAGAGGGAGGAGTGGAGGCGGCTAGGAGGGAGAAGATGGCTAGGCAGGGGCTAGGGGAACCCTAGGGTTAGATATAGGGGGAGGGGGAGGAGCATCAACCGTTCCTCCATTCTCTTTATACGTGGAAGCTCCAGATGGAGTCCGTACGAGGAAGAAGACGACCTGAAGGGGGTATTGGGCCTAGGGGAATTGGTGGGCTGGGCCCTCTGCTGCTCTCCCTCTCTCTCTCTTTTTAATATTTTGTTCTATTATATTTTTTTTTGCTGAATTAGAACATGGAAGAAATAGATGGAAATTTGAGGTAGGAAAATTATAGAAAAATTTGGGTGGCTTATTTATTGTGTTAGTAACCATTTGACCACTTTTATTTTCCATGAATTTCAAAATATAAGTGATGTTTGTACTTGATTCAATTTGAATGGATTTTATTATTAATTGCATTATTTGAAACAAGAATTTAATTAGTTTGAACCTTTAGTTTAAAATGAAAACAAGGATTAGAATTGTTTTGGTAATTTGCATAAATTCAATTTGGGTGCTGTTGTAACATGTGATTTGAATTTGGAGTGCCACATGGAATTAATTGATTGAATTATTAAAAGCCAATTTTAAATAGTTTGAAACTTATGGTTTGATGGAAACAAATGATTGTTTTGATTTGAAATATCCTTTTGGAAATTGTAACATCACAAGGATGAAACAAAAGGTTTGAATTTTGGTTTGAAATTCAAATAGAAAACAAAGGAAAACAAATGAAAACAGTTGGAAAACAAAGCAAAACAGAGAATAACAAATGGAAAACAAACAAAACAAATGCAATCAACATGATGCCATGATGCAAAACATAAAATAACAGAGAGCAAACATTCTAAGGGATGTTTTTCATACTTGGGATGTTACAGAGGTGTGGTGGAAGGGGGTCGTGTAATCACTAAACAAAGCGAGGGATATTTGTTTGAGTGGAAGTTCGTGTTATATATGCATGTCATACTAAAAAACATGAACCCAGTATTATGAACAAAAGTTTTATATCTTGCAAATACCATCGTAGATCTCTCGCCCCACCTTCAACCTAGGCTCGTTCCTTGAGAAAGAAAAGCTTCACAATCTGAGGATCCTCCTTACTCCCCACAAGATGGCCTACGTTCTTGAGGCTGCAATAGGTGACCAGCCTGATGAATCCGCCTCTAAGGACGATAAAAAATTCTATCAATCTAATAAGGATGACTTTGCTTTTGTCCAGAGTGGCATGCTCTATGCCATGGAGGCTAACTTTTAAAAACGCTTTGAGACTATGAGTGCATTTGAGATAATCATTTATCTCAAGGCAGTTTTTGAACCACAAGCCAAGGCTGAGAGGTATGAAGCCTCTAAGGCATTCTTCTCAGCGAAGATGGAAGAGTACACCAGTGTTAGTGAGCACGTAGTCGAAATGTCTGGCTATGTTACCCGCCTCAATGCTCTGGATTGCAAAATCCCAAATGAGCTGGCTATAGACAAAGTGCTGCAATCGTTGCCTCCTAGCTACAAAAGGTTTGCCATGAACTACAACATGCACGGGGTCGTCAAGAAGATGTCTGAGTTGTTCGTGATGCTCAAAACTGATGAGTTGGATATTAAGAAGGATAACACGGTGTTGATTGTCAACAAGGCCGTGGATTTCAAGAAATCTGGCGCCAAGGGAAAGGGCGGGAACTGGAAGTCCAAGAAGAGTAGCAAGCCTATTGCTAATCTGAGGGCTCCCAAGTCTGGCCCCAAGCCAAAGCCCGGCGTGACATGCTATTACTGCAAGGGTGATGGTCACTGGAAACGCAACTGCACCAAGTACCTAGCAGACAAGAAGACTAGCAAGTTTGCCGACAGAGACAAAGGTATATGTGATATACATGTAATAGATGTTTACCTTACTAGTGCCCAAAGTAACACTTGGGTATTTGATACCGGTTCTGTTGCTCACATATGTAACTCGCAAAGGGAGTTGCAGAATGAATGGCGCCCGGCAAAGGACGAGGTGACGATGCGTGTTGGGAACTGCAACAAAGTTGATGTGATGGCCGTCGGCACTCTCCCTCTACATCTACTGTCGGGATTAGTTTTAATGTTGAATAAATGTTATTATGTGCCCGCATTGAGTATGAAAATTATTAGTGGATCTTGCTTGTTACAGGACAATTATTCATTCAAATCAGTATCAAAAGGTTGTACTATTTCTATGAATGATATTTTCCATGTTCATGCACCAGAGCGCAATTGTTTATTCTTATTGAATCTCGACAATAGTATGCACATCCATAGTGTAGATGCCAAGAGATTGAAACTTAGTGATGATAATTCCATGACTCTATGGCATTGCCGTCTTGGTCATATCGGAATAAAACGCATGAAGAAGCTTTATGCTGATGGACTTTTAGACTCGTTAGAATTTGATTCTCTTGACACGTGCGAACCATGTCTGATGGGAAAGATGACTAGGACCCCGTTCTCCAGTGTTATGGAGCGGGCGTCAGACTTATTGGGAATCATTCGTACTGATGTATGTGGACCAATGAGAGTTTCAACACACAATGGTTATCGTTACTTTGTTACCTCCACTGATGATTTGAGCAGATATGGGTAGATCTAGTTGATGAAGCACAAATCTTAAACATTTGAGAAATTCAAGGAGTTTCAGAATGAAGTGGAAAATCAACTAAACAAGAAAATCAAACATCTTCGATCTAATCGAGGTGGTGAGTATTTGAGTTTTGAGTTTGGCACTCATTTGAAGTCTTGTGGTATTGTACCTCAACCGACGCCGGCTGGAACACCACAGCGTAATGATGTCTCAGAGCGACGTAATAGGACTTTGCTGGATAGTGTTCGATCTATGATGTCTCTCACCGACTTGCCTGTATTATTTTGGGGTTGTACGTTAGAAACAGCTGCATTCATTTTAAATAGGGCACCATCGAAATCCATGGAGACAACACCATATGAGATATGGCATGGCAAGAAGCCAAAGTTGTCGTTTCTAAAGGTTTGGCGTTGTGAGGTTTACGTTAAGAAACTGCAGCCGGACAAACTCGAACCTAAGGCGGAAAAATGTACTTTTGTAGGATATCCAAAGGATACTATTGGATACACCTTCTACAATAAGACCGAAGTCAAAACATTTATTGCCAAAAAAGTTCTTTCCTTGAGAAAGAGTTTCTCACTAAAGAAGTGTGTGCAAGAAAGATAGAACTCGATGAGATCATTGATCCTGAACTTAAAATTTAGAGTAGCGCACCAGAAGTTGTTCTGGAAAAGTCTTCAGCTGATGGATCAGATATTGAGTCAGCTATTGTACCTCGTAGGTCTCTAAGATAGCGTACCAAACCTGATTGGTATGGTGATGTTGTCAGCATGGTCATGGTGACTGACCTAGACGAACCTGCAACCTACAAAGCAACAATGGAAGGTCCCGAGTCCGAGAGATGACTAGGAGCCATGAAATCCGAAATCCGATCCATGTATGACAACAAAGTATGGACTTTGGTGGATCTTCCCGAAGACCGCATGCCGTCGAGAATAAATGGATATATAAGAAAAAGACTGTTGCTGATGGTAATGTAACCATCTATACAACTTGACTTGTCGCAAAGGGTTTTCGACAAATGGAGGGAATTGAATACGATGAACCCTTTTCACCCGTAGCAATGCTCAAGTCTATTCGGATTTTATTAGCAATTGCTGCCTATTTCGATTATGAGATATGGCAGATGGATGTCAAAACAGCGTTCCTAAATGGAAACATTGAGGAATAGTTGTATATGATGCAACCGGAATGTTTTATTGATCCAAAGGATGCTGAAAAAATATGCAAACTTCAACGTTCCATTTATGGACTGAAGGAAGCATCTCGGAGCTGGAATCTTCGTTTTGATGAGGTTATCAAAGCTTTTGTATTTTTCCAAAATATAGAAGAGACCTGCACTTACGAGAAAATGAGTGGGAGCTCAGTTGCATTTCTGGTATTATATATGGATGAAATATTACTAGTTGGGAATGATGTGAAATTGCTGGACAGCATGAAGGAGTATTTGAACAATAAGTTTTCTGTGAAAGACTTGGGAGAAGCTGCTTACGTATTAGGCATTAAGATCTATCGTGATAGATCTAGGCATCTAATAACGTTGAGTCAAAGTACATACCTTGATAAGATTGTTAAAAGGTTTAGCATGGAAGACGCTAAGAAAGGTTTCTTTCCCATGATATCGGGGACGGTATTGAGTAAGACTCAATGTTCGAAAATGGCACAGGAGAAAAAGAGGATGTCAGACATCCCTTATGCTTCAGCCATAGACTCGATCATGTATGTCATGTTGTATACTAGGCTAGATGTATCACATGTTGTCAGTATGACAAGCAGATATCAGAGTGACACTAGAGAGGCACACTGGGTAGCAGTTAAAAACATGCTCAAGTATCTTAAGCGAACCAAGATATGTTTCTTGTCTATGGAGAATGTACATATGAGCTTAACGTAATAGGTTACATTGATGCAAGCTTCTGCGCAGATCCAGATGACTTGAAGTCGCACACGTGCTATATGTTTATGGTGAAAGGTGGCGTAGTGAGCTTGAGAATGGGAAGCAACCCGTGGTGGCCCCATCTACAATTGAGTCGAAGTACATCTGTATGGATGAAGAAATTCCTCATGGAGCTTGGAGTGTTTCCGGGCACGCAAGACCCTGTGAACATATACTGCGACAAAGGTCTCACTCCACAACTACCCATATACTCCGGCGTTACCATGTGATAAGAGATTATCATAAGAATGGTGACATAAAGATTTGCAAGATACATACGGATCTGAATGTGGCAGGTCCGTTGACAAAGAGTCTCCTACGGGAAAAGCACGAGAAACATAGAGATGTCGTCAGTGTTAGAATATTACCCGGTGCAATTTGATTAAATTGTAATCTAGTGCAAGTGGGAGACTGAAGGAGTTATGCCCTAGAGGCAATTTAATGAAGAGTTTTTATTATTCATAACTCATTTGTTCATAATGTTTCATACCATGCTATAACTATATTAAGCGGAAACATTAATACACGTGTGGTATGTAAACAAAACTAGGTCCCTAGTAGCCTCTAGTTATACTAGCTCGTTGGGAAACAGATGATCAAGATTTCCTGATCATGGGCATTTATGTCATTGACAACACAGTCATGTCATTGGTGAATGATGTGATGGACTCACACCCATTGTGTTTGTCATAATTATATCAAGTCATTAAAAGTTCAACGTTTTGATAACGAAAACGTAGTACCATAACCTTTGACCGTGAGATGGTATCTGAATTGCTATCCTAGAAGTTATTTTGATTGCATCAAACGCCACACCATGACAGGGTGATTATAAAGGTGTCTCTTGGGTAATGAAAGGGACATGTTGAGGCGATCCATCAAGAGCGGGACTTGTCAATCCTACTGATGGATAGATACTCCTCGGCCCACTCGGTGGAGTTGCATCATGTGACTCGGTCACGGAGATGCAACAACACGGGAATGAGTTGAACTGTTATGTCGGTAATGAGACTGAACAGGGTATAAGATACCGGATGATCAAGTCTCAGACTAACAGAGTATCGAGGCAAGAGGCATGGAGACTTATGTTGAGGGTTCAAAACAACGCAGAAACTTTGATGGATGCACAGGGGCCATTATGGATGTCCATATCCCGCTATTGTTCATTGGTCGGAGAAGAGTCTCGACCATGTTTGGAGTATCCCAAACCGTAGGGTATCACACTTAAGGGTAGACAATGTTTAGTAGTGATCTTAGTAACGAAGTGAATATTACAGAGAGCCGGAATCGTTCTGGCATTTATGCGATAAAGATCGGAGAGTTCCGAAGGAGTATTGGAATTAAGGGAGAAATACCCGATAGTGATCGGAGAGTTTCGGAAGAGTTTCAGGGACTCAAAATGAATAAGTAATGTGTATTTATTATTAATTAGGGTAATTAATAATTAAGTAGCATTTTATTTCATTTAAAATGCATTTATTCCACTAATGGGTCTTCCGGGCAGATTTGACCCATTAGGGGAAAATTGGGAAAAAAGATATAAAGATAAAAGGGGGGAGCCCACATGGGCCACTTGGGGCCTATGTGGGATGCGCCTGCCTCTCCTTGGCCACATTGGCCATGTGGCATTAGTCCCACATGGCTTGACCAAGGGGAAACACTCCCCCTTCCCACTATATAAAGGGAGGCACCCCTCCCCTTTTCTCCATCCAATTTTCTCTCTTTCTTCTCTCTTCTTCAACTGTGGTTCCCTCTAGAGCCGTGCTACGAGTTCAGTATTCTCCACTATAAGCACCCCACCATGCTATTAGTCTTCGGTCCATTGCTCTAGTTCCACAACTTTTGCTGGGTCGGAGACCAAGAGTCATAGTCTACACCGTACGTGTGTAATCCCACAAGGTGTCACACTTGAGGCACTAGTTGTGAACCACTCCTCGACCTTGAGGTCGGCTTCGTTGTCTTCATCGACAACCCTTGTGCGGGAGGGTAATCCCATGCTTTCGGTCTTCAAGGGTATGATCACCGTTCCTTCTTCGTTACTCTATATTTGCATAGTAATAGGTCTTGGCTAGTTTTCGGTTATTGTTGTTAGGAATTTTTTTTGTTTTCTGCTAAGAAACCATTCATAATAAACATAAGATCTTATATAAGAAGTTATCCTAGAAGTAACCATCGAAGTTAAACTTGTTCTTACATGTTCCTCACAATTGTATACTAGGATTTGGTTTTAGTAAGTGTGTCATATGAGTAGGGTGTGGAGATAGGTACCACAAGCCAAGGTCATGGCATGGAACCAAATGATAATGTTATTTCCGAATGATGATAAATCCCCCTTTGTCACAAGTAGCTCATATTAGAACACACATGTAACACTTAAAAAAGTACAGTGCAACATTATGTAAATCCCAGAAGCTTACACCAAGTTCTTGGCTTGAAAGAAATGAATTTTGAAGCCAGTCTGCGAGGGTAGCACATGGCTCGGCAAAAGCAACACTACCATTCTAGCTGGCATTATCGAGATCATTTGGTACACGAGGTTGCGGTTATTCGGGAGTTCGATCAAGAGCAATAGCATAAGTTGTATTGCATAAATCTCGGATCTTGCACATAAAAAATACAAAAATATAATAAAGGTCAAACCATAAGCAAGACCACACTAACCTAGAGAAAACATAAAATGGACTGACACCGAGAATGTATAGTAACTTACATGCCGTTTCTCAAAAACGTTTTTTGTCAGTGTTATTTTGTTCTTGTCTATAGAAACAACAAGCTCAAAATTTGCATTACATATGTGACAAGCCCTCAGGAGCGAATAGTCGATGATACTGATGGAGGGATAATAACCCGGTAGGCCAACTCCAAGGTGTAACCTGGCCCAAAGGACGCTGCGCAAGATCCGGCTAAGGATAGAGAAACTTCTGGAAGGCCCAAGTTTGTAGGCCTCGTAACCCGGATTGTGGGTTACGGTAAAGGAAAGTTAGGGTTTGTATGCGGTGTCCGGGTAGGATTCAGGGCGTGTCTTGGAGGGTAAGCCAGGGGGTACGGGTGCTATATAAACCGACCCCTAGGTTTAGTTGAAAGAGATCTAAGAACCCTAGCAATATCGCTTGATATCGAGCATCTAGTGTAATCCCAAAGTTGAGTTACTATATCGAGATCGGAGACTCGGCGACTTTGATTGCCGGCTACCAGATCGAGTTGCATCATGTTTTCCTCTGAGCTAAACCCTCTCCCAAACGCCTGTGTCGTCTTGCCCCAAGATCAGTTACCCCCGGTAACATCTGCCGTGATTATCCCACGACAGTTGGCGCCCACCGTGGGGCCTGCGTCCAAAGGTGTTTACATCACGGGAGAAGCTCGGAAGAACATGGAGAATCTTGTCGTCGACGAGATCTACATCGACCACAAAGGAGAAAAGACGGTGGACGATTCCGGCTGGGGGCCAGAATCAGATCACCTCGAATCCGGATCCGTCGTAACAATCGGCCGGATCAGCGTCTTCATTGGTATGGTATGTACTTCCGGTTCGATCCCTGACAATATTGGATCTGATTCTGTGCCAGGAGAAGCCACTTCTATCCGATCAGATGATGAAGAATCGATTGGAACGACACATCCGGCAGAAGAACCCATCGCGAAGTGGGAACAGCCGGAGGAGCCGGCATGGACCCCGCGCGACCGGGTCGAAAGAGAAGATGATACCGGGTCTATCCTGAAATCTGCTGGAAAACCGGTATGAGGAGGATAACGGCGAGGAAGAACAACATGAATTTACACCGGGTATTGTACGCCGAGTTGCAGTCTATGCGGCTCCTGCGGCCAATCTCAACCAAGGGAACGCAACCGCGGCAGCAGTCGGGGCGGCTCAGGCATTGGCCCAGCAGCAGGGCGCGGCTAACGGAGACCCGGTTCTGGCCCGGGTTGATGGAGAGTCGGCATCAGTGACCAGCCGCGCAGCAGACGAGGAGTTGCATGCAAATACGTTCGGATTCCTGGGAAACCGGACACCAGGGGCGGGTCCTTCGAACCCGCGCCACCCGGCCCTATTCGATAATAATCTGATTCTGGACCCCACGGTTCTTGCAACAGTTATCACTCCAGAAAACGCAGCGGACCGTGTCAGGGATCTGGATGTGGCTCGTCGTGCGCTGGAACAGCAAAGAAGGCAAGTAGAGGCAGAAAAGCAAGGGATGGCCACGCGGCAGCGTGAGCTGGATGCGCTGGAAACTCGGCTCCGGGAGGAAACATCTAGAGTACATCAAAGGCATCAAACTAGGTTACCAGCAACGGGCGGGGTAATTAATCCGGCTACTTTATTTGTCACAACTCAGGATCAGCCGATACCAGTAGTGAACCAGGGAACCGCACCCCAACCGGCGACAGCAGGGACACATCCGGCAAATGAACGGGCCGGGTTACCCCCACCACAGACTAGAGTCACAACCGGCAATGATCTACCACCACCGCCACCATCACGATTTCGCACACCAGCCTGTCACTACAATAATCCCATGGACAATGTGTATGCGGCGACACTCGCGTTAAATCAAATCCCTGTGGGAGAGTCACCCCATGCAGAGAAGACCCGGCAAGCCATCGATCTGTTGCACACTGCGGTGGCACAACAAGCCAATTATCCGGATCATAGAAGCGGTATGCACGGGACGCCATACGTCAGTCAACAACAAGGGAATATCCAAACAAGTTCAGCACGGCGGAGGGAAGAGCAGCAGCAAATGCCGCCTCCTCCCCGCGTTCAGGCAGCATCAGCAGCACAGGCTGTTGTGGACAGTTCTAGAGCTCGGAGGGCCGGCGGGTCTGCAGCGCATGGACTTCCCGCAGCACCGCGCCCAGCCGCGCCCCCCGGTGTATCACACGTTTCTAGAACAAGGCCGGCCTCGACCGTTCTTGCGGGACCTAAGTGTCTCTCGGACAATATCAGAGCTGAACCTTACCCGGAAAAATTCAAAGAGCCAGGGAAAGTAGTGAATTACGAGCCAACTATGGATCCAGAAACATGGCTAAGTAGTTATGAGATGGCAATGTCGATTCACAACGCATCCGAGAATCTCCAAGCCAAGTTCATGTACTTGATGATGTCAGAAGGAGCAGCAAAGTTGTGGTTCACCAATTTGCCGGAAGGATCGATCAAGTCCTGGGAGGAATTGAAGACCGCGTTTGTCAAGCACTTTCATGGGACGTGCAGAAAATTGTTCACTATTGATGATTTGGAGCGATGCGTCCAGAAGAAGGGAGAGTCGGCACGCAGTTGGGTGCGCCGGGTTATGGAGATACTTCACTCGTCCACGGACATTCAGCCCAAGGATGCACTGCAAGCCATGGCAAAAACATGCAAATATATACCTTTAGTGCAAAAGTTAACTCGCATGAAATCTAGTCGGAATGCCTCGGAAGTTACAATGGGAGAATTAATGGATGCGTGCAACAAACACGCTGCGACAGATACTACAGAAGAGGAAGTTGATGACAAGAAGGTAAAAGCAAACACAAGTAATAATGGAAGAGCCGGCAATGGATCAGCACCGAGTAATAACGGAAATAGCCAGAACAAGCGCCCGTTTGAAGGAGGCTCCGAGTTTGTCGCCAACACAGAAGCCGGGTCTTCGAGGCCCAGAGCGGAAGGAAATTTCAACGGAGGTAATCACAATGGAGGAAACTATCAAGGACCACCAAGGCCGATTAACAATTGGGACATATTCAGAATGGCATGCCCGAAGCACAGCAGGAGCGGCAGGCCAGCTAACCACTCCTTGGAGCAGTGCGCTGACTTACAAAGATGGAAAAATGAGGAAGTGAACAGAGCTATGCGAGGTGCAGGACGGGGAGGAGGACCGGGTCCAGGGGGAAACCCGGGCAACGGCCCACCCCCAGCTGGTAACCCGGCGGCTGGAAATCAAGGTAATAACCAAGGGGGGGCAGGAGGTTTCCAGGCTAACCCCAAACAATTGGGTCAATCATGTGCATACCACAGGAGGCTCTAACAAGGACAAAAAGATACTGAAGCAAGCGGTCAACTCAGTTTCGTCAGCTGTTCCGAGATACTTGAGATGGTCAGAACAGGAGGTAACATGGAGCAGAAGGGATCACCCAGAAAGAGTGGAACACCCGGGAGTCTTGGCATTAGTAGTCGCACCGCAGGTCAATGGGTATGAGCTGAAACAGGTTTTGATGGATGGTGGAAGCAGCATCAATATACTGTATTGGGAAACCTTCCTACGCATGGGCCTCAAGGAGTCTCAGCTACAAAAAAGCTCAACAGTTTTTCATGGGATAGTGCCAGGTCATTCAGCGTGCCCCGAGGGAAAAATCGCATTGGAGGTAGCTTTTGGGGAGTCAAAGGATAACTATCGAGTTGAGTGGCTCACCTTTGAGGTAGTCAAATTGCGCAGCCCTTATCACGCGTTATTCGGAAGGCCGGCTTACGCCAAATTCATGGCTAGGCCGTGTTACGTGTATCTACAGCTAAAGATCCCGGGTCCCAAGAAGACCATTACCATACATGGAAATCGAGATATAGCAGCTGAATGCGATGAAGGAGACGCAGCAATGGCCGAGCAAGCCTGTAGAAAAGAAGAACTCAAGCTCTACTGATGAGGTGTTGACCTCTAAGTTGGCCCGATCTTCACGAATCGACAAGAACGAACGAAGAACACACGAAGAACGAGATGAACACGATGAACACGAGAGGGGGAATCGAGGGCAAACGCGTGGAAACACAAAAGGGGAAAGATAACTCGTGAAGCCTACGAGGGATCGCAAACCCAAGTCAACAACACGCTAATTGAAACCGTTTCTCTTACCGGCCGGTCCACCGATCCAACAGAAGCCGCAAGGGGAAGGTTGGCAAGCGCTACTAGAATCACTATGTGAGAGAGTAGCTCCTTGGAGAGATCTTGATACAATCCTAGATGAACATCATCAACATAGGAGTAGCCTCATAAGAGGAGTCACCTCAAAAGAGGGATACAAGGGCAAAGCCCGAAACTCTCGAAAACAATGCTCAAAACTATTCCTATCCCTAGATCTAGCCACCGGAGTCCTTTATATAGTCGGGGTCGAAACGGGGGTCGAAACGGTGCCAAAACGGGCAATTCCCGTGCATTTCGGGGCCACCCCGGCCTGGGAGCCGGCCTGGAACCCGGCCTGGGGCCAGGGTGGGGCGCAGAGGCTGGCCTGGAGGCCCAGGCCGGCCTGGGGCCGGGGTGGGAAGGGGCCAGGCCGGCCTTGAGGCCGGCCCCCTCTGTGGGGTGCCCGGCCTGGGGCCGGGGTGGGGGGAGCCAGGCCGGCCTTGAGGCCGGGGCGCTCGGGCAGGGGGCTGGCCTGGGAGGCCAGCCCGAGGCCGGGGGTGAGGCCGGGAGGCACCATTTTCCCCCGTTCTTCCTCCTCGGAGCTCCGAACTTGACGCCGTCTTCACCTGCTTCTTCCCTAGCTTCGTGTGCCCCTTCTCGGATGTGTTCTTGAGCATCTTGGGCACCGTCTTGGGTCTCCGTGTGGTGATCCCACCTATGCATGTAGAGGGGGATTTCATGAGGTAGAGCACCGTTCACCAAGTCACCGGAAACGTACGGAGATAGGAGTGAGTTCACCTTGTTGCGTATCGATGTTGTGCTTGGTGGAATACGGTGGGCTACATCATCTCCCCCCCTTGAAAAAGAGTCTTCCTCGACTCTCGTTCCATCCATATGTGAGCGGGAGAAGGAATCTTGACGACGAAGATGTCGTTGAAGTTGAGCCGCTTGTCGAAGTCCATGTGACGGTAGGCTCGTAGTGGGGGCGGTCCAAAGGTGATGAAGATGATGAAATGGCCCCCGTGGATGGTTGAGGAAGATCTTGCGAAGCGGTGTAGTCGTTGAAGTTGAGCCTCTTATCGAAGATCATGCCAAGGTATGCTCGTGGAGGGTGTAGTCCAAAGACGATGACGATCTTGACATGATCCTCCATGGGTGGATGAGGATGAGCTTGCGGAAGCGTAGAGTGTAGTCGTGGCGATCATTGTCGTTGACGCGCTTGTCGAACTCCAAGTGCATCTCGACGAAGGGGATGTAGACGTGGTAGTCATTGTCGTTGACGCGCTTGTCGAACTCCAAGTACATCTTGACGTAGGGGATGTAGATGGAGAAGTCGTTGTCGTGGAGGTGCTTGTTGAACTCCATGCACATCTTGACATGTGGTATGTAGGCGTAGAATGCATTGTCGTTGACGTGCTTGTCGTACTCCATGCACCTCTTGACATGTGGAATGTAGGCGTCGAAGGCGTTGATGTCAAAGTTCTTGTGACGCGCCGTGTAGATCTTGACTTGAGGAGTGTGGATGGAGGATGCTTTGTCGTAGAAGCTCTTGTCAATCTCCATGTGGATCATGATGAGCGGAATGTGCTCCTTCCAACCCTTCAAGTCGGTGTCGATGTTCACGCGATGTGGAGAGCCTTGTATGTGGAGAAGACGATGATGTCGAGGATGCTTGATAGGGTCACAAATCTCTGCAAAATAGACAACAAAGATGGAGAGAAAGTTGGTAAGCCGTTAGTGTCAATAAGCACAATGGGGTTTTGCTCTCAACTCTCATCTCACTTTTGGTGGCTAACAAGGCGAGGCCTCTATGACACTCATGCTTTTTCCACTCATTATGGGCTTGTGGCTCTCACTCACGTGATGGTGGATCTCTCTCTCACCACTCATCTCACTAGAAGCTTGATAGGGGACACTAGAAGGCTCCAAAGTCTTGGCACAAGAGGTGTGCGGGTTTGTCGAGGTCGTTGCATTGCTTGGAGTCGGTAGTGTCATAGCATGTGGCGAGGAGGACTCGATCATCTCATCTCTTGGGTTGATCTCAGTGTGGAAAGGGTGGCTTTCTTGGAGGAGGAGGTAGGGTCATGGCTTGTGTCGAAGGAAGCTCCAACATCTCCGTGATGTGGTAGTGTAAGCCATGCCTTGTAGCATCCTCAAATGGTCGATGATGATGATGAAGATTTCCTTGGCTAGAATGGTGGCGTGAGCGTGGCCTTGTGGAGGTTGGCATGAGATGCTTTGAAGTCAAGGGGAGTGTGTCACCCAATTCGTCATTATCTCCATCAATGATAGATGGGCCATTGACGCCGGCTCTAGAGAGGTTGCATCGTTGGTCCTTATCTTGAGGATAGGCTTGAAGAACTCGTGTCAACACTCGCGATGAGTTCGCGGCCTCATTGCAATAGACGCTTTCGTCACCATTGGTCATGTCCAAGGAATTGAGAGCTAGTTGGTGCAAGGCATAGTATTGGCCTTCACTCATGTCATGGTCACCATTTTGGTTGGCAACCATGATCATCTCATTGGTAGCATTGGAAGCTCTCTTGTCGATGGTCGGAGTTGTCACTTGTGTCATTGGAGACGAAGAAGAATAATGCCTTAGAGATGATGGCAAGGGATGAGCCTCATTGACAAAGGCACATGCATCAACGTCTTCATCATAGAGTGGTAGAGTGGTCTCCTCATGCATATGGTGATGTTGATCTTGTGTCATGGGAGGAATAGCTTCACACTCTTGATGGTTGTGTTGCGCTTGTGGCGATGATGGAAGCTCATGGCCTTGATCATGGAGGTCATTGTTCATCCTCATAGAATGTCGCTCATGGAAGTTGTGGTTGGGTGTTGATGGAGAAGTATCTCTCGCCTCTTGTCTCGATGAAATAGTGGTATCATAGTGTCCATGGCGAGTGTGTTCTTGGTCCTTGTCGAAGGCGGGGTGCGAATAGAAAGCACAATCTTGGTGAAGATGAGGCGGAGGCTTCCATTCCTCATATGGATGATGACGCTCATGGTCCTTGCACCTTGTAACATTGAGGCAAACGGCGCTCAAGTCGTTGTCTTCATGGGCTAGATGATGCGGTGCTTCATCCAATATGGGAGGAGAAGAATCATGGATAGAATCTCCCTTTGACGCACCATCTTGGTCGCCGCCTTGGCAATCCCACATTATGTGACCATGGCCCTTGCAAATGGGGCATAAGAGGTCTTCATCTTGAAGGAGAGGGGAAAGTAGGCTCATAGCATCCGTGCCTAGTGGTGGTCGAAGTGGGCGCTCATAGGGGTCCTCATCAAAGATGGGAAGTGAAGTAGCATGTTGAGCAATCCCACTTGATTGTTGTCGATGGTGGCGCTCAATGGGGTCTTCCTCGAAGATGGGGAAAAACAAGCCATAGGGAGCATTCGCACTCGCTTGATGTTGAGAAGGGCTCTCATTTGGGTCTTCATCAAAGATGGGCGGTGGAAGCTCATGTGGGTCATCCTCATTGGTTTGGTGATGGCGATCATGATGGAGAGGATGGCGCCGGTGGTCATTGTGGTGGAGTCGAGGGAGGCATTCACTAGAAGCCATGTCGAAGGCACCTTCTTGAGAATGGACTTGGTCTTGGTGGTCATTGTGGTGGTGACACACATTTTGCCTTGGAAGCCTTGAATGTGGGCAAGCACCATCCATGAAGCCATTTAGACCAATGTCATGAGTCGAGCTTGGAGAAGGTGGGTGATGAACAATATCCGGTCGTAGAGGGTGATCTTGAAGAGGGTCACCACGGCCTTGTCAGTGTCGAGGTCGAGGAAGTGGTGATGGCGAGCGATGCTCAAACCAATGTCGTCGCGGTGGTGGAGGATGCGGTGAGGTGGGGTTACCACTCTCTCCCATATGTCGATGATGATCATGGCGACGATCTTGGTGATGAGCTTGGTGATGATCATGTGGAGACTTGCCATTGCGTCGTGGCTTGGAGGTCGATGATGATCCATGGCGGTTGGCGAGGATGGTCACTTAGCCTTCAATACTCGCCATGTGATCATTGAATCGAGAATGATGAGCTTGAAGTAGATGGTCCAAGCGCTCCAATCCGTCACGAGCAAGTTGGCAAAGCCGAAAGTGTTCATGGCGGTTGACGAAGTTGTGGTAGCCAATGTTGTTGAAGAAAGAGGTTCCTTGATCGTCCGAACTTGGCCTTGTTAGTACTCCTTCCCTAGCCATCTCAACAAGCACAAATGTATATATAGAGTGTGGAGACCTAAGAGCTCAAACCTCACCTTTTAGCAAATGTTGGAAACTAGTGGACCAAGCCAAGAGAAACCGATAACAAAAAGAATGAAGTGACTTGAGTTCGAAAGATCCCAAAACACGCCCCAAAACACACACGGCTTATTGGTGGATGGCAAATGGGTTAGAAATGTGGCGAGGAAAACGACAAATCCAAAGAAAAGTTTGTTGTAAAACGTGGAGAAGAATTAAAGAAAAGTTAGCACGAAAACCAAACCTAGTGGAGGAAAATGCTATGGTGGAAACGAAAAACACACACAAGAGATAAATGGGGTTAGTGCGGCCAATGGACGAGCGGAGACGAAATGTACCTATCGAAGACTAAGCTCAATGCCACACCAACGCAAGGAGGACGCTAGCTCGAACCGCAATTAACAAGAGGCAACAAGATTCGCAATGTGGCAACCGGTCACTCTCTTCTCTCTCGCAACTCGAAGCTATGCGTTCCTACAAATGATAGCAATTGGCATCGATCTTTGCTTCTTTTGGCTCTTTTTGCTTCTTTTGCTCTTTCTCCTCTCTTTTTTTTTTTGATTTTTGATGGATGATGATGCGGAGATGATTCCCAAATGCCAATGCCTACTCGTAGCTAGTCTCTCACAAGCGCAAAACTCACACTCTCGGTGCCACAATGCGATGCCAAGCGGTGCAAAAGAACTAGTCCAAGTAGGTAAGGTACACAAAGGAAAGGGTTAGTTCAAGCGGAAGCAAGTTATACCTATGCGGTGGATGATCTCGGACTTGCGGCCGGTGGATGTCGATGTCGTGTGGATCCAATGATGTAGATGCGTAGGCGATGTCGATGGCGACGCGTAGGAACTTGCCTCACTCAAATCGGAGCAACGACGACAAAGAAAAACAAGATACAAAATCTGTCCAAGAATCGAAGAGCAGGAATTTTC
Source organism: Alopecurus myosuroides (assembly GCA_028641055.1). Lineage (NCBI taxonomy): Eukaryota > Viridiplantae > Streptophyta > Magnoliopsida > Poales > Poaceae > Alopecurus > Alopecurus myosuroides. The sequence goes on along the minus strand of JAPCYS010002316.1, from coordinate 4,750 downwards.
TGTGATTTTTGCTCAAATTCGAAATTTCTCCCAAATCAAGAAAAAATTTGGACAAATTCAAGAATTGTGGCTGAATAGGAAGATGGGGAATGGTTTTTGGCAACAAATCTATGAAACAAAACCACGAAAAACTCAACGAATCAAGAGATCGGTCGAAATCCCTTTTGGCTATTTTTTGGTCAAATTTTCGAATTTATGGTGGATAGAAGAAAAATTGGTGGTAGGGGAGGGGGTGGGGTGTCGGATTCGTGTCAATCTAGCTCTGGATACCATATGATGAGGTGTTGACCTCTAAGTTGGCCCGATCTTCACGAATCGACAAGAACGAACGAAGAACACATGAAGAACGCGATGAACATGATGAACACGAGAGGGGGAATCGAGGGCAAACGCGTGGAAACACAAAAGGGGAAAGATAACTCGTGAAGCCTACGAGGGATCGCAAACCCAAGTCAACAACACGCTAATTGAAACCGTTTCTCTTACCGGCCGGTCCACCGATCCAACAGAAGCCGCAAGGGGAAGGTTGGCAAGCGCTACTAGAATCACTATGTGAGAGAGTAGCTCCTTGGAGAGATCTTGATACAATCCTAGATGAACATCATCAACATAGGAGTAGCCTCATAAGAGGAGTCACCTCAAAAGAGGGATACAAGGGCAAAGCCCGAAACTCTCGAAAACAATGCTCAAAACTATTCCTATCCCTAGATCTAGCCACCGGAGTCCTTTATATAGTCGGGGTCGAAACGGGGGTCGAAACGGTGCCAAAACGGGCAATTCCCGTGCATTTCGGGGCCACCCCGGCCTGGGAGCCGGCCTGGCCGGCCTGGAACCCGGCCTGGGGCCAGGGTGGGGCGCAGAGGCTGGCCTGGAGGCCCAGGCCGGCCTGGGGCCGGGGTGGGAAGGGGCCAGGCCGGCCTTGAGGCCGGCCCCCTCTGTGGGGTGCCCGGCCTGGGGCCGGGGTGGGGGGAGCCAGGCCGGCCTTGAGGCCGGGGCGCTCGGGCAGGGGGCCGGCCTGGGAGGCCAGCCCGAGGCCGGGGGTGGGAGGGAGGCACCATTTTCCCCCGTTCTTCCTCCTCGGAGCTCCGAACTTGACGCCGTCTTCACCTGCTTTCCCTAGCTTCGTGTGCCCCTTCTCGGATGTGTTCTTGAGCATCTTGGGCACCGTCTTGGGTCTCCGTGTGGTGATCCCACCTATGCATGTAGAGGGGGATTTCATGAGGTAGAGCACCGTTCACCAAGTCACCGGAAACGTACGGAGATAGGAGTGAGTTCACCTTGTTGCGTATCGATGTTGTGCTTGGTGGAATACGGTGGGCTACATCATCTACCGGTCTCAAGCAGACCCGGAGGACAGAACCACATCAAAAAGGCCGAGTACTGAAGGCGAAAGAGCAAAGTCCAAGGTAGCACAAGATACTAAAATGGTGGCTTTTATCAAGGATGACTCCCAAACAATCCGCTATAAAAGAAGAAACTGCACACCGCTCACAACCAGCCACGTCATGGAAGCACCTCACCCGGGTTGGCTGGTAAACCCGGTACTCATCATGAAAAAGTCCAACATGTGGAGAATGTGCATCGGTCACGCCAGCCCGGGACCGGTGCCCACGAAGAACTAAACAATGTAACGGGCAGCAGGTTTCAGACGCGCTCTTTTCCTACCCAGGGTACCTAAGGGGACTGGGAGGTTTTTAATGAGGCGGCCTGCTGATCCAAAACTTTCTCGCATCAATAAGAGATGATTATCAAGTCCTATCTCGTTACAGCCTGATTACAAGTAAGTAGTATCCATGTGACATCAATATTCAGTATCGTTAAGAACGTTGAGTGTATACAGGTCTCGGGGGCTGGTTGCGCAAGTAGCACAGCCACAAACCCAAAGGCCCGGCCTTGATGCCTATAAGTTATAAGGGCCGATTATTCGCAAACGAGTACGGCTGCAATCTTATAACTGGACAAAGGAGCCAAATTTTCTTGACTTTTCTTACTTAAGCTCGATGTGACTCGCACTAAAGTGGCATGATTTGTTCGCTTACGATTACAATCAGCATGAAGCCCAATGGACTTGTCTGACCCTGTTTTCGTATGGATGTAACAACATGGTATCCACGCGAAAGCCGGCTTACAGTACAAGATAGTCAAAAGGGTCATCTAAACCACAAGTTTATGCAGAGTGCAAGGCTAATAGCCGGAAACTCAATGACTATCAAGCATAACTTCAGTACTTACACGGAATGGCCTTAGGTTTTCGACTCGGTAAAAAACAATTTGTTCTCTGAGAAAGGCCACACCCCCATGACTCGGACTTTGGGTCATGGGGACTGGGGACTTCGAAACAGAAAGAAACTACTTGGCTATCGAAGCTCGAAAGACCCTACCATCCGAGTCTTGGGGACTTAAAGAAAAGTCCACTTATCAAAGCCCCTGATACTCGGAAAACCGAGTCTTACGAAGGGAGCCAAAAACAGAGTCGGGTATCGAGAACAAGATAAAAGAATAGACAAGTAGCACGATTATCAAAAGGCCAGGAAAGCCGCAAAGTATATCACGGACTAAAAGTACGTTACAAATTACGACATCAGTATCAGGGGTGCACAGGCGCACCATCCAAAGCATGCTAATTTGAATACAAAGCATCACGCGATCAAGATATTATGATGGCACTGCCTATTCGGCCTCCTGAGTACGGTCTTCCGGGTCTTGGTCCTGGGCTTGCTGCTTTAGCTTTCCCGGCAGCATTACCGGACTCACCGCACCAGGGCGGACAGGTGGAGGGACAGCTGGTGTAGAAGCAGATGGCCCTGATCCTAACTCGGCCTCTCTCTTCGCAGTTGCCTCCCTCTTCCTGGCCGAGTTAGCAACCCACTTCTCCAAGATATCAAAGGGCGGGTGCTTCCTCCGTAACAATTTTGCCATCAGCGTCGTATGCTCATAATCGTGTTTAGATCCAAACTATCGGCCAAAGTGGTAGCCGAGGGACGCACTGCGGATTGTATGGCCTTGAAATCCTTGGGTGTAAATTTGGAACCGTCCGCCTTGAATTCGGGAAACCCGGATATTACCTTTGCCGGGTCGAGCTTCGGAAAGAAAGCCTTGGCCAGGGTAAAGGCCCGGGTCATACCAATCCGGCATGACGATCGTTTCCAGATTTCAATCCAGCCAGGCACAGTGGAGCAGGCTTGAATGAGATTTTCTTCACCCGGATATACTTCCGTAGGCCACTTCACGGCATCCAGTATAAATTTTGTGCCGGCAAAGAAAGTCCGGAGCACAGTCTTTAGGGTTCTAGCCTTGACAATGGCATCCTCCTCTGGGGTCGCAAGGTTGGCACCTACAATGGAAACAAAAGAAAGAACGTATCAGTAATCCCGAGTATCACATAAAAAAGCAAAGACATGAAGTTAATCGGCAGCAAAAACTTACTAAGCAAGATCTGATAAGTATCGGCGACCTGGTCCGATAGTTTCTTCAGTGCGGTCTGAGCGGTATTGCACTTCTTCTTGTATTTAGAAACATCCCTCTTCAAAGTTTTCATGTCGTCTTCAAGGGTTTCCCTCCGCTTTACCTCGGCAAGAAGAAGTTGTTCGGTCTTGAGTAAAATTTCATCAGAGGGTTATCTGCGCCTGTAAGTAGCAAGGAACACAAGTATCAGTTGGGTATTATGGTAAGCTGAATATCGCGGTAAAGTACCAAGCATAACTTTAGCAAGTCATGCTCGGAACTTGGGGACTAGGTATGCACTATGAGATATCAAGTGTCACTACCTGGTGCTCTGCAGCCATGCGCTCCAAGATCTTGCTCTCCGAAGTCTTCATAGTGAGGAGAGTGTTCATCAATTGATCAAAAGTGTCTTTACCCGTATCAGAGGACCGGGGCCTTGGAAATTCCGGGAAGGAGCTTTCTTCTTAGTGGGAGGCGGCACCCGGGTCATTTGTATGTCGGAATCCGATGCTCCTTCTTCTGTACCCAAGGTTGTGGCTCTGTCCTTCTTGCTTGCATGGGAGGCAATCGGATACTTGGCTTCTTGTATGTCCGGGTTTATCGGCGACGCTTGCCCTTCGTCGCTAGACGCGGCGTAGTCTTATCAGCCGGGCTTTCCTTACCCGGGCCCTCGGTTTCCATATCCTCTTGGTCACTGGTAACGACCGTGGCCCTATAGATGTTATGAGTAAGCAGCTAGTATACAATCAGGAAAGGGTGATGAAGCGTGGTAGAGCATCAGGAAAGGGATTTTTACCCGGTATTCACCGCGAAATCCGCAGGAAATCCGTCACTGGACCCGGGAGAGGCTGGAAAAATATCAAGCAAGATTTCATAAAGGAATGGTTCAAGGAGAATGTTTCGTTCGAGAAAGGATAGGGTAAATACCAGCCCGCCGAGTCGGAGTCGATGAAACCCGGGTTAAGAGCACTATCACCCGGGTGATTTCGTTGACCTGCGCTTGGTCATGGGCGACTCCTTCAAGCATGGCCGGTGGAACAACGTCAAGGTAGCTCATGTATATCATTAAAGGAATACGAACTGAATGCGAGGAGGTGATATGAAACCTTGGAGGTGGCCTCTTGAGTCTTTCTCTTTGATCCGACTTTGACTGTCGGCTCCAGCTCCTCCTCGTCGTTGGCGGATTCTACTTGCCGTCGGAGTTTTCTTCTTCGTCATCTTCTTGTTCTGGATGTCATCAAAGTTATAGTTGGAAAATGAAGGGGTTATGATGAGCTTAAGGGAACCAAGTAAAATCCGGAGAGTA
>JAPCYS010000617.1:0-46948 GCA_028641055.1 Alopecurus myosuroides | reverse complement strand
ACCTATCGAATTTAATTGCATTGATTTGTGTCTACATATAGTACTGATAAGTTAAGTTCATACCTCCTATTGAAGTAAGAAGTGTAACCGAAATGGTAATTTGCACTAAATTATAGAAATAACACAAATGGTCTAGGACGTATTTTTGGAGGAATTTGATGATTTCTCATACAATGTAATAGTCGTGAAAACTATGGAAAATTAAGACTGTGTATTTATCGTTCTCGCAGAAATTAGGAGTTTCCTAATAGTTTTTGTGGATCTGGTAAAAAAATCACCAATTCTACTGACTTCGGTCTTTCTATACCACCTGCAACACATATTTAAAGCAACTAATTTCTCGCATTTTCTTATCTGGCTCACTTCCAGTTGGAACAAGTTGTCATCTTAAACCTTCCAAAATAATTCATATACAACCATGACATGATTTTGCAAGCCATCAAGAAATGGAACACAATTCCCGATATTTTTTTTATTGTACATGCTTTGGAAATACAGTAGTGAAAAACAGTTTTTAATAAGGTTAAGACAACGTCTAGCGTAAAGTTGTGTAACATTAACAATGGAAGCTATGTGAGTTAAGTATTTGGTTAGAAACAAAGAAGCTAAGTTAAAATTTTCTTAAGAATTATGAAAGGACCATGTAGTTCTGCTACATCAAATAGGAAAAGTTTACCTTCCTCAAATCAGCCCCGTAGTGCCAAGGTGGGGCGTGGAAAACGTGACCGTGTTGCTACTCCGTGGCAAGAGGGTAGTTTTCTGTCAGATCTGTAAGAAAGAGGGTCATCTTGCAAATGATTGTTGGTGGTGTTATGGTGATGATAATGATGATGATGACACTCCCAATGAGACCAAGGGTGCTTATGGTGTAGACATAAACTGGTATGTGCACACAGGTGCCACTAATCACGTTATAGGACAACTCAACAAGCTCCAGGTTCATGACAATTATCATGGGTGTGATCAAGTTCACAATGCTAGTGGACAAGGTATAGACATTGCACATACTGGTCATTCAGTTTTGCACACCCCGCATAGTTCCATACAACTTCATGATATTCTGCATGTTCCTAGTTCCTCCATGAATTTACTTTCTTCTCACAAAATTGCCCTTGATATCAATCAAAGTTTTAAATAGCCGGCTATAGCCTTCCTAGAGGCTCGGGGCTACGGCTAGAGCCTTCAGAGGCTATATGGAGAATAGCCGCTAATAGCTCGGTTGTATCGATATATCCCGGATATAGCCTCTTAGCCCTGCTATGTCCCGTCTAGGGGACCAGAAATTTTGGTCCAAAATTTGTCACCTCCGTCAACTTCGGAGCCCAAATCAATCACCGTTGGTTGTTGAATTGCTGTTGTGAGGTGCAAGTGTGACCCATAGTGATATGGTTTTAGAACTGCTAAACTGTGTCATGAATAGTTATTATTTAGACCTTTGGTTGTTTGTTCATATTATATTAATATGTTTTTACGTTATGTATTTGCGAATAATACTATATAAACGATTATATGTTGTCTAAATTTACTATTTTTTCAATATTCTAGGAAAACGGCTATATGGTTATAGCCCGGCTATAGCCTTTCATAGCTTCTGAAATCGCCGGGGCTATATGCAATAGCCCGCTATTTTAAACTTTGATATCAATGCCTTTATGGAAATTCAACCTTCTTTTTTTAATCAAGGATCAGGCAACACAACAAATTTTATTTAAGGTTATGTGTCATGGCGGTCTATATCCCCTTGCTCCAGTATCTACGGGGCTGTCCAAGCATGTTCTTATCACTGTCAAGTCTTATTCCTCTATGTGGCATCGTCGTCTAGGGCATCCGTCGTCTTTTATTGTTCAGCAGATTATTAGAAAGAACAATCTCTCATACGCTCCCGAAATAAATTCTTATATTTGTGATCCATGCCAACTAGTAAAGAGTCATCAGTTACCCTATTATATATCAACCAGTGTATCCACTGTTCCATTGGAGCAAGTTTATTCTGATGTATGGGGTCCTGCCTCTCCTTCTGCTAGTAAAGATGCATATTATGTAGGCTTTATTGATGACTTTAGCAAATTCACTTGGATTTATTTGCTTAAAAACGTTTTGATGTGTATCAAGTCTTCCTTAATTTTCAGCAATATGTTGAGCGGAAATTTACACTACAACAAATGTGACAATCTATGACGCTCATTCTGTGACGATTCAGTAAAAAACATCACGTTTTGCGAAAATAAGATGATTCACTGACGTTTTTTCCCTGAATCGTCACAGAATGTGCGTCACAGATTCTCACATTTGTTGTAGTGTTAATCGCAAGATCATAACTATGCAAGTAGATTGGGGTGGTGAATATGAAAAACTCAATGGTTTCTTCCAAAAAGTAGGCATTACACACATCATGCTTCATGTTCTCATGCACATAAAAAAAATGGCTCAGCTGAACGCAAACATCTCCATATTGTAGAAGTGGGCTTGCTCTTCTTGCTAATGCTTCTATGCCATTGAAATATTGGGATGATGTTTTTCTCACTTCCACATTTCTTATTAACTATATCCCTTACAAGGTACATAATTTTGATACACCCACTCAAAAACTTCTTGAGGTTACACCAAACTATGAGTCTCTTCGAGTTTTTGGTTGTGACTGTTGGCCCAATCTCCGTTCATATAACAAACACAAAGTCTCATTTCGCTCAAAACGATGTGTCTTTCTTGGTTATAGTCCTTTGTAAAAGGAGTAAAGTGTCTTGATGTCACTACGGGACGTGTCTATATTTCCCGTGATGTTGTTTTTGATGAGCACATTTTTCCGTTTGCTTCCCTACACCCTAATGCTGGACCTCGTCTTCGTGAAGAAATACTTTTACTTCCCACTAGCCCACCTAAGGCATCATCACACAGGGGTGTGCATACTAATGATCATTCTTTGCAAATTGTTCATGTTGTCACTCCCCCGCAGACTCCTCCTCGTGATGCATCTCCAAGTGTCAGTGCAAGTTCTATGAAAAATTCAGAAGATAATGGTGAAAACGGTGCATCAAATGGTGATTCTAGCTAGTGATAATTTCGGTTCAGGAAAAAACAGCGCAGAAAACAACACAGATTCTAGCCAATCCATCTCGGATACAGGGATGTCAGGTGTAGAAAACGAAGCTGATGCGGAAGATTTTGTACAGAGGTCTCCGCACAACTCTCCGCGCGCCACGCCAGGCAGCATGCAGCATGCACCTGCCTCGCCTGCACGGTCTCCAGTGTTGTCCCCTAATCGCGCGTCGAGAGCAGGTGGTCCCCTCCTGCGTCAGCCGCAGGCTCTGCTCCTGCCTCTCCCTTGTCGCCATCTGTCACACCTGGTGAGGTTCGCTCGCCCGAGACAGCAGGCGCGGGTCGCGACAACGTCGACATCAGCTCGCCCGAGATGGAGGATACAGTAGCAGAGACAGGTTCCTATAGATGTTGTCCGACATTATTTGGAAATGATTACTCCATCCAGGATTCCCCTGGATCTTCTGCGCCCGAGCAATCTCCTGTTTTGCCACATGCTGCTGAACCAAAAACACGTCTACAGAAAGGTATTCGCAATCCACAAAAATATACAGATGGTACAACTCCTTACAAGAAAAACTTTGTGCTCTTAACAGCAATGGGTAAACCCCAAAATCTCTCGGAGGCTCTTACAGATAGTAACTGGAGACCAACTATGCAGGATGAGTACGATGCACTTATGACTAATAATACATGGCATCTTGTGCCACCAAATCCCATACAAAATGTCATTGACTGCAAGCGGTTATATCGTGTCAAGAAACATGCTGATGGTACAATTGACAGGAATAAAGCTCGTTTGGTTGCAAAAGGTTTTAAACAAAGGTATGGACTTGACTACGAGGACACTTTTAGTCCTGTTGTGAAAATTACTACTATTAGCTTTGTTCTTGCTATATCAGTCTCTCGATGTTGGAGTTTAAGGCAGCTAGATGTAAAGAACACGTTCTTACATGATGTTCTAGAAGAGGAAGTCTATATGAGACAACCACCTGGTTTTGAATCTTCCGCTGCTCCTAACTATGTTTGCAAACTTGAAAAAGCTATATATGGTTTGAAACAAGCACCTAGAGCATGGTACTCCCGTCTAAGTCAAAAATTGCATATACTTGGTTTTACTCCTTCCAAGACAGACACGTCTTTGTTCTTGTTTGACAAATCAGGTATCACCATGTTTCTCTTGATTTATGTTGATGACATCATTGTTATCAGTTCCTCTAATTCTGCAATTTCTGCCTTGCTACACAGTTTAAATATAGACTTTGCACTCAAAGATCTTGGAGATCTTCATTTCTTTCTAGGTCTTGAAATACATAAACGAGATAGTGGTTTACTTCTTAATCAAGAGGAATATGTTATGGACTTATTAACCAGAGTTAATATGAATGACTGCACATCTTGTCCAACACCACTTCCTAGTATAGAAAATGTGTCCCTTAATGATGGTTCTCTACTTGGTCTGGAGGATAGTACTCGATATCGAAGTATTTTTGGTGCTCTTCAATATTTGACCTTGACAAGACCAGATTTATTATTTTCTCTTAATAAGGTGTGTCAGTTCTTGCATGCTCCAACTACCACTCATTGGTCTGCAGTAAAAAGGATACTGAGATATGTTCAGGGCACACGTATTGTTGGTTTGACATTTTAGAAATCTTTATCTACACTCCTCAGTGCTTTTTCACATGCAGACTGGGCTGGTGATCTTGATGATTGCGGTTCTAGTGTTGGTTTTGCTATTTTCTTTGGTCCCAATCTTATTTCTTGGAGCTCCCGCAAGCAACCTACTGTTTCACGTTCTAGTACTGAGGCTGAGTACAAAGCTTTAGCAAATGCCACTGCTGAGTTGATTTGGGTTGAAGCTCTTGCACGAGAACCTGGTGTGACTCTTCAAGAGAAACCCTGCTTATGGTGTGATAATCTTGGTGCTACATACATGTCTGCTAATCCAGTTTTTCATGCTCGCACTAAACATGTTGAGATTGATTTTTATTTTGTTCGTGAATGGGTTGCTAACAAACAACTTGATGTTAGATTTATTTCTAGCAAGGACCAGATAGCGGATGGTTTTACAAAAAAATTATGTACGAATAAACTAGAGGAATTCCATCGTCATCTAAACCTTTGCAAGGTTTAGCTTAAGGCGGGGTGTTAGAGTTATTTTCCTTATACAGAGTAGTACTCCGATCCTTTACGTATACCCCTTGTACTTAGCCACGTTGGGGGCTTTTCCCACCAGGTATAACATGCAACCGGTCAACCCAACTCTGGCAATGATCGTTCCCTCCTCCCTCAAGAATTTCAACTCCTTTACGACCAAGTGTTGAGTTGAAGGACCAAGACATAACCGATGGAGCTCGGCACTTGTGCCAGTGGTCCCCGAAAACCCCACCGCCACTTCCGACGGGAGCAACAACGTGAGATTGGTTAACTGTGTACTGACCTCATAGGTGCCAAGAGAAGGATTTTCATCAAACTGCAGAGACGCCACCAGCATGTAAGTGCTGCTATTGAAAGTAATGGACGCCGTCATGGAGCCGTTAAAGCTCAGGTCGGGCAAGATTGTTGTGTTAACGGAGGGCTTGACAGTGTTGATGTCGACACCAATGTGATTGGAGGAGGGGTCAAAATAGTTTTTGATTGTGTTAAACTCGACGGTGATATACCGGTTTATGCCCTCGGCATTTGTACCGTTGCCATCATGGAGGCCGAGGGCTCCCCCGCCCCCCGACCGAATCCGCTGGCAACACAGATGGGTGACTGGAGAGGAAGAAAAGAATACCATCGCCGGCGGAGGCATTGACAAGCCTGGTCGCGAATCTGAAGTGCGTTGAGAAGCTCGCCACGACGCCGGTGGTGGTATCGTATAACGGCACGGAGTGTCTATACGACATCCGCCCCATGCCATGCAATATTGGCCGCACCAACAAATTACAGGTAAGGTCGACCAGCCCGTTCTGCAACCGCGGGCCCCGTAGGACCAGAAGTCGGCGTGCTTGCCCTGTAGGACCAGTCCCGCCGACTGCAAACATGCCCTATGGGCATGTGGTATTTAGTGTTGGCGCATTTGGCCTGTGCGCCAGGGGTATCTAAAAATACCGCACCTAGTTGTGCGGCTGCGGCACGCTAATACCACCGGCTTGTATGTCGCTGGTGCATCGCTATGCGCCTGCTGTAAGCTTTTCTCTAGTACTGTTATATGCACAAATAATAAAATTGTTGCCTCTGAAAAGGTTTTCATCGACCTCTTTTGAAAAGCACAAACTTCTACCGATTCAGCTCGAAACGGGTTAATTTGAACTACATGTGTCTCGTAGTTTGCTCAGGATTTTTATAAAAAAATCATTATTAGGTATACAACTATCTATTTCATCATAGATACACCAAGAGTTTCTCAATATTCATCCCCTTGGTACGAACGGTCATGCTCTCCGTCTTGACTTTTCCCTATATTCTCTTTAGAAAATTCTAGAAAATTAAAAAAAAATCAAAATGATGCAAGACCATCGCGTAGTGTCAGTATATATTTCCTAGCATCCACCAAAAATAATAAACTGGAATACGACATTTTGGTTGAAATGGTATTCACAAAAATGAGTTTCCTCCTCCGAAGATTTTTGGCTTTCGGGCTAAATGACGGGTGTTATTGCTAAATTAATGGCATAGTTTGTTGAAATGTGCCTATATTACACACAAATATGCATCTTGGAAGCATGTACAATGTTGACGGAGAAAGTTTTTCTTTTCATTGCACAAAAAAAACATTTTCCATTTTCCGGATGTGAAAAATGAGTTTTTTTGTGAAGTACCAGCCATAAATATATCGCAAAACTTGAGAAAACTGCATTTTTTAAAAATACTAGACCATGTTATATGCACAAATAAACAAATTTTTCCCTCTAAATGATTTTCAATCCACCTCTTTTGGAAAACACAATTTTCTGCTGATTTAGTTGGAAGCGGGTCAAATTTGAACTACGGATGCCTCGTAGTTTGCTCATGATTTTTGTCAAAATCATTTTTAGGTACACAACTACTTATTTAATCATGGATACGCCAATAGTTTCTAAATATTCAACCCTTAGCTAGGAACGGTCATGCCCCGGAGCCCTTTCCGATGAAACAGTTAACCCTTTATTATTAGTTTCATTTTTGCTCATAATTTTTTTTTGAAGAATTTAGCTTGAACAATATGCATCATGGTGTAGATATGTTTCTCTTTCCAAAAAAAGCTAAAGAAATCCGAAATCGAATGCAAAAGTTGTGCTCAAAAAGGTGAATAGCTCCACAAAAAAATAGGCCGACGGTATTGCCGTCGGTGCAGCCCCAAGATATGTTTCTCCTTTTTGGCATTTTGGATTAGAACGTCGGTTCTACGCCGACGTCCGCGACCTTTCCCCATCGGCGTATTTCGGCTCTCCCGTAGTGCGGAATTCTCAAAGCAAATCGTGGACAGCCAGCGATTACATACTGGCAGCTCTCGGCGCTTCTCTTGCGGACTGCACCATCGTCAGCATAGTGTGTGTCATCCTCAGTCCCATGCAATCATCTTCTCCGTCACCCATGCCTCACACAACGACATATGCAAAGGCTTTGTGAAGCTAAATCTCAAAGTATCGGCCAACAACACCAGCCACCGTGCCAAGGTAAGGTTCCTCACACTAGTGGAAACAGGGGCTTTAGTCCCGGTTCGTAGGCCCCCTTTTGTCCCGGTTGTGCAACCGGGACGGGGCATCCGGGACAAATACCCCTCCCCATTGGTCCCGGTTGTGGCAGGACCCGGGACAAATGGGGCTGACCACGTGGCCCGAGCGCTGGAACCTGGCCAGGGCTATTAGTCCCGGTTCTGAATACGACCCGGGATGCATGCCCCTTCTGCCGCGGCAGGGCTTTTGCCCTTTTCTCTGCCGCGGCAGGGCTTTACAATTTCCGTTTTTTTGGTCCCCGAGACCTCCTGGCAGCCCCTCCCCGGACCTCGAGAAGACTACCCTCCAACGAGCCCCCGGATCGCACGAGTGAATAAGTATATAAAGCAGAATAAGAAACACTTATATTACAGAAGCAAAGTATATATCGATCATATTACATGACCGATGGAGTGTATTACAAAATCAAACTTAGTTCCAACCGGAGGCATGGTACTCTCCATCTACGTTTATGACCTCTGCATCTAAGAAGCCCGCAATTTCCTCCTGAATTGCTCGTATGCGGTCCCTAGGTAGAAGACCGTCCCGAAGCCGTTCGATCTAATATAAAGAAGAGTGGTCACTAAATTATATGAAGCTAAGTAACTAAAATAGATAGTAATAAGAAGAATTGACGATTAACGTACATGAAGTTGTTTTAAATTTCTGCCCTTGGGAGATGTGGTCTGACGAATGAACTCGCAAACGTAGTATCCACACAAGTTATTCCCGTCTCCTTGTTGCAGGCACTATACGAGAAGATTTGTTTCAATCAAAATAATAATCAACCAGGCATGATAATGGAGATGGGCAAGAATCTAGATAGTACTTACTTGCACAACATCAAATGTAAGTTGTTTTTCCCATTCACCGGGAGACTTCCTTATGAACCTCTTCCAAACCCTACCCGAGAAAGAAAAAGAATAAAAAGAGTTAGTAATTACTTGATATCCGAAATGAAACAAAGTAGTCGATATATTGCAATATATAAATACTGAAATTAATAAAGATTGAAATTACCGCTGGATCATTTCCTGCATGTCAGCCCACATTGAGAGGGGTTTACGTTTTGAGTCCATTACAATTACTTTTCCTTTGTCAATTTGGAAGATTAGCAGAATATAGTGGAAGCTGCGCACGCAGAACTCATCAATTATACAATGAACATCGAGTAAGGAAAACAGAATGTTTACAACAGAGTAACATACTTACTTGAAGTTGTAAGGAAATAGTATTTCCCGTCGGTGTTGGTTAAATATTATTGCCCTCAGAAATTATTTCTGTATCCTTGGGAGATTGCCGAAGAATCTTTTCATAAATAATATTTGGATCAATGAACCCAATATCATAGATTCCATCTCTTTTGCATTCGAGAATCTTCATTCTGCAATTATAATATATGAGTGTACTATATATATATATGATATATATGCAATTGAATGAGGTGAGCTAGAGAAATAAGTGCTTACAGACAATAGGCACTAAGGATAGATTTGTCGAGGGCCTGCTGCTGGTATAACTGAAACAATTCCTCAAATTGAATCATAACCATTCCATTTCCAGTTCCATAGTGCTCGTCCTTAACACTGAGACATAGCCAGTCCTCAGCTTCATTAGCGGCTTGCATATACCAATTATGCACTCTTCGCATTTTCGTTGGTAGATTCTTTATCTCCTCGGGTTTGACAAGAGGCTGCCCGGACTCGTATTTGTACGCACATTCAGCTGCGGGGAAGTAGTTCACTGTTTGCATATACTCAGCAATGGACAAACCCGCATCAGCTGCCTTGTCTGCGTACAGTGTTTAAACTCCGGATCAATATCCTCATCAGCAATATTAGTGCTCGGCCCCACCTGGGTATTGGAAATCACTTTGAGCGGGGACGTGGATTGTTTTTTCTGCTCTCCGAGTTGAGCAACTGATTTCCCCTTTTTCCCGCTTGCGCTACTACTCTTCGTTGACCGCACCATTTCCTGGTGTGACTTCAGAATAGAGCGGTCATAGTCAGATGACAGACTCGGCTCGGGTTGATGAAGAGTCTTCACCATTTTCCAAGCTCGTTCTATCTCTTCTTCGGTCTCAGGGAAATCTGGCTTTTGCTTCTCCTTCCGCTTTGATTTCCACGCATCGTATTCGTCCTTTGCGATTTTCTGGGTTCCTCGGGAGTATAGTCGTAAGGTAACTTGGGTATCTCTTTTGGTACCTTCGGGGGGTGACCGTTGACGTTTCGGTGATTTTTTTACGTTTCGGCAGAAACTTAGTGGGCGGAGAGGGCTGACGCGGCGGCGTAGGCGACCGCGCTGGAGACGTGCACGGCGTAGGCGACCGCGCCGGAGACGGCATGCGTTGCGAAGACGACCGCGCTGGAGACTTTTGCGCTGGAGAAATGCGAGAATTCGATGGCTTTGCCGTCTGATTTGTGAGCACAATGCATTCCTTTAGCCATAGAACGGTCGAGTTCTTGGCTTCTCCGAGTTCAGTCAACTCTTCGTCTTCACCTTCAGGAAAATCAAGCTTTACCCGCTCGAATCCGTTGGCAACTTCATCGACCCCAACAACAGCGTAGCCCCGTGGAACGGGAGACAATGGTGAGTTGGTTCGTTGCCAATCGGTAAGACATATCCGGCCGCCGCCTTGATGGTTATATTGACGACCTTCACGTGGAGCTCACAGGATGTCATTTCCGTGATCTCGTCCACCGGTAAATCATCGGTGGTGCATCATCATCCGGTAGCTGCGTGGACGCAACGCTGCTTTTGCGATGAGAATGTGCGGCGTCGGGAGCCTCAGCTTCAACTTCTAGCATGTGTACTGATGCGCCGGTAGACACTATCTGCTGGCTAAGTGTGTTAATTTGGTCTTGCTGCTTCTTTGCTACATCCTGTGTCAGCTTTACCATTTCTTCTAGTTGACGCCTCCAGTTTGCCTGATTCTCTGCTTCAGCTGCCTCCTTGTCCTTTTTACGTTGACGGCTTCTATCTGGGTATAACTTTTTGGTGGAGTCGAACGCAACACTCCACGGAGGAGTGCCTTTTGTGCCTCGTGTACGCCCTCCGTGTTCCTTATTCCCTAGGGCTCGTGTGAGCTCGTCGTCTCTCTATCTGGCACGAACTTCCCATCTTTAACGTCCTTTATTGCGTCTCTCAGCTTCTCTATGGGTAGAGGATGACTCTTTTTATGCCTTAGGTTATATATTGCTTTTCCTTCGGCGTCCAACCTGCCCCCATGCCGTAGAACCATGACCTTGTCCGCTCGACCCACAAGAACGGCTCGGGAGTGATCCCCTGCTGAATCAGGTTGTTCTCCCATGTCTCCCACTTGGGACTAGAACCCTTGTAGCCACCTTGCCCCATAACATGGTGATATACCTTTTTGCCGGCGTTTTTCTCATTTGTTTCGTCCTTTCCAGTTCATTCTCTGCCAGCTTGTACTTCACGAAGTCTGCCCATACGGGTTTTATTTCTCATACCCTTGAGTGAAATCAGGAGTCTTCTCCTTCTTAACATAATCAAGGTTCAATCTTTTCTTCCAGTTTTTGAATTGCTCGGCCATCTTTTTTAGGGTCCACGCTTTGACCTTTTCCCGTATCTCATGTTGCATTCTAGTAACATCGGCCTCAGTCACATCCGCATTCTCGTCCACCTCCGGCACGGGTAAGTTGAAATTAGCCAAAATCTTTGAGAAAAGATGATCTTTGGCTATTTTGCCGACATATGAAATTCCTTGTTTCCGCGGATCTTTTGGCTCATTCCACTCATTAACAGTGATCGGGATGTGATCTCTAACTAGCACTCCGCATTGCTTCACAAATTTTTGGGCAACATCAGCGGGAAGCTCGGGTGCGCCGTCTGCTGTGATCGTGTCGATCCTGTATCTTTCTGTATCTTTCAACTTCTTTGTTGCGCCTCGTTTAGTCTTTTTTCCGGTTGATATTTGAACCGGATGGCTAAAATATAAAGACTGTTAATACATGTATATAGACGGATGCTTCATTAATTAACATATATATATATGCACCTCGGAGCCGGTGTTTGTAATTTGTATGGTTCCACCGGAGCCGTCGGCTGCTCCCATATCGGAGCCGTCGGCTTCTCCCTCATCGGAGTCGTCTCCCTGGGTGAGCACCGGATCTCCCTCACCGGAGTCGTTCATCCACTGGCTCACATCGGGCTCTACGTCGGGCCCGCGGATTAAACCCTCGATCATATTTTCGGCATCTTCGTCTCTTGGCTCCATACTATACAAAAAGAGTAAGTATATATTTCAGATCCAATTCATTAAAATTGCACATGCATAATAATATTTAAACATACGATAATTTCTAGCATTCTTAAATTTCTAAGAGCATGTCTAACGGACCCCTTATATGTTTTCGCCCCCTAAGAGCATGTCTAACAGACCCCTTATGTTTTCGCCCCCTAAAACGCGTGTATAGGGTTTTGGACATTCATGCATAGCCTGGTGAGTTACTATAAAATCTTCTTTTTACAAGTTTGTCCGAGTATTTTCACTGCCTCATTCTCTTTGTTTTTCACCTGTTCCTGCGTGCTACAGGTCATACCAGAGTGGTTTCTGAACTATTTTGGAGGAAAGATACCAGGAACTGTCAAATTACAAGCCCCTAATGGTATTGCATTTGATGTTGCAGTTATGGAGAACATGAACAGAACAATCCTCAAGTATGGGTGGGCGGAACCCATACTTGAGGATTATTCTGTTCATGTTCTCCATAACTCTCCAACATCAAATGCAATACCATTAGGGGCTTGTAATTTGACAGTTCCTGGTATCTTTCCTCCAAATAGTTCAGAAACCACTCTGGTATGACCTGTATAGCAGGCAGGAACATGCGAAAAACAAAAGAGAATGAGGCAGTGAAAATACTCCGACAAACTTGAGGAAACCCCAAAAAAGAAGATTTTTTAGTAACTCACCAGACTAATGCCCGTGTTAAAAGAATTTTAATTGATGTTGTTATTTCTAGACAAACTAAACTCTGTCCATACTCTCAGCGCGCCCTAGCTCGCACGAGCTAGAGGGTTGGCCCTCTATATCCCCTCCCGACCCGCACATGTAGGGGTCGCGGGCCACCCCCTACCCAAACTTGTAAAAAATCGTTCGGGGTGGTCCATTTACGGGGTCTGCTAGATGGCCGGGTATAGCTAAAATTTCTAACATTTCTAAACTAAAATTTCTAACATTTCTAAACTAAAATTTCTAATATAAAATTTCTAACATTTCTAACATTTCTAAACTAAAATTTCTAATATAAAATTTCTAACATTCATAAACTAAAATTTCTAACATTTGTAAACTAATAATTCTAACAATAATAAAAAACAGTAATTAAGTAAAAAAAAGAAAGAAAAACAAAAAAGGCCCCAGATTAGGGCGAGATGGAGGCAGGCCTTTTACCTCCTCTTGGGGCAGCGGCGGGCCGGCGGCGCGGGACAGCGACGGCACGGGGCAGCGGCGGCGCGGGGCAGCGGCGGCGCGGGGCAGCGACGAGGATCGAGGGGCGGCGCGGGGCAGCGACGGGGATCGAGGGGCGGCGCGGGGCAGCGACGGGATCGAGGGGCGGCGCGGGGCAGCGACGGGACCTAGAGGGGCGGCGCGCGGCCGAGGCGAACGGAGGGGCGCTAGGGGGGGTGGGTGCGCTCGACGGAGTCGGGAGCGGCACCACAGAGGAGGATGCCGGCGGGGCGAGGGGGCGGCGGATGCCGACGGGGCGAGGGGGCGGCGCGGGGGACGGAAAAATTGGGCAGCCTGGCGGCGTCGATTTGGTCCCTGCGCGCGGTCTGGAACTGAAAGGAGCGGGGACGTGTTTATATCCTATGACCCTTTCGTCCCGGTTGGTGGCAACACCCGGGACGAAAGACCCTTCCGTCCCGGTTGGTGCCACCAACCGGGACGAAGACCCTTCGTCCCGGTTGGTGCCACCAACCGGGACGGAAGGGCCCGGCTGGTCGCCCGCGCCAGAACCAGCTGGCCGGCGCGCCAATTGTTTTAGCGCCAAATTTTGAATATCTTACATATGTAAGTGAATAACTTCTACATACTTTCAATTACGAAAAAATTACAACATTAAAATTGTTTGAAATTGCGTAAATAATTCAAATCCGTTTTGGGCAAACATACTGGCTGATCCTCTGATTGGCCTCCATCTACTATTCCTCTTTCTAGCCAGGTAATAATAAGAAATATAAAACTATTACCATTTTTCTTTCTTGATCAACTATCTCCCTTATGCTGGTAGCCACCATGCATTTACAAACCGGTGTATTAGGATCTGTAATGCACGAAACTCCTATAAACCATCCAACCATCTGCACAATCGTCATCAGAAACATAATATCAACCGATACTTACAGAATGTGCCTTCGGCAGGGAGGTCAATATAGGAAAGATGACAAGCACTGGACATAGGACGAAGTGATTAAGCTAGCCAAGGGTGTTGAGAAATATGGCGCTGGGCAATGGAAAAAGATCGAGCTTCATTACTTCTCACTACCTGACGGAGAACCAGTCCGATCAAACGAAAATCTGAATGTATATATAGAAGTCTACTCCAAAAAAAAAGTGGTTATTGGCAAATATGGAAGTTGTTTTATCTAGCAGATGAATAATAAAGTGGGTGTAGAACAAAACAAACGGTATCGCCATCACACAGCCCAACCGTGGCTACTGGGTGCATATATATATGCATACCAAATGCACGGTTGGACGTATGATGGCGAATCCGGATGTTTTGTATTTGAGAGATGAACTGACCGGGGTGTATGAAGCTGGGCTATATATAGGGTCCTCTGGCTCAAAAAGTGTTGAGCTAGGGTTTTGATCCAACGGTTAAGAAACACCTCATCCAACGGCTCACAGCAGCTCGAAAGAAACACACCGTAGCCCTGATCGAACGGCTCACAACAGCTCGAAAAAAACACACCGGATCCAACGACTCACGAGCGCTTGAAAGAAACACACGATCCGTGTGATTCTATCTGATTGGTCCAACGAAACCCTAATTCCCATTTAGTCCCGGTTGGTTTCCCCAACCGGGACTAAAGGGATGATCCGTTTCCCAATGAAACCCTAACCCATTCAGTCCCGGTTGGTGTCCCCAACGGGACTAAAGGGATCGATGTTTTCTTCTCGCTATATATTGTATGCATTGCCACACCATTGGCATAAACACATACAAACTCACCACTCTCTCATGGCTTCTACCGTACCCACTCTAACATTCATCCAGGCGGAGGCACTTTCCGCCTCGAACTACCCTGCCCGTGCGGCTACAACGTTCCCGCCGGTTGGATGCTGAGCGCCGGAGGAGTGCCGGTCCCTCCTCTTCCTCAAGGTGTGGCGCGTCGGGCGGCCATCACGAACCACTACTACCACGAGCTCACGCCGGAGCAGCGGAGGAATCCCAGTTGGCATCCCGATAACCAGCATACTTGGGATGCCTTCTTCATCAATCGGCGTGAGAGGGCGCTCGCCAGGTATGAGGAGGACGGTCTGCCTCCTGGGAACTTTCACGAGGCCGGTCGTCGGCTATGGTGGTCCGGCCGGACTCTACAGAGCGTCATGGACTACATCAGGGCCGGCGATATCCCCCGCCTGCGCTACCCTAAGGCCCGGTCCTGGAGTCGTGATCTTCCGAGGGAGTGCAGAGCACCGTCAGACGATAGTGACGACGACGGCGGCGGCGACTACGACGACTACGAGTACATGTACTATAGGCCTAGGCAGGAGTATGACTAGTAGATCGATGCACTTTTGCCATTATGTACTGCTTTGTTTATTTAGATCTATGCTCTCCGTTTAGATTTAGATCCAATCTTGCCATTATGTGTACCGTGCCTTGTTTATCTATTGAAATACATGTCCCCCTCTTTTTAACGTCTATCGAAATGCCATTAGATCTGAATCCAACAAATCAGGAAAAACCACACGGAAAACAGAAAACAGACGAGCTAGAGGGCCACTGTTTGCCGGAATACAACAAATTATTTTATTAAACAGCCAACAGAAAACAGACGCGCTAGCGCGCTACTCTTCGTCCTCGTCGTCGTCGGTGACCTCCTCGTCGTCGGAGGAGGGTGCATGATGGTATTTCCGAGATAGGCCCCCACCTCGGATCGTCGGAGGCCCAGTCTTCGCCGGCATGGTCGGCCCGACGGAGCGCTTGCAGCGCCTTCGTCCTCGCCTCCGAGCGGCATCTAACTCGAGGTGGCGTTCGAGGCGCCGCTCCGCCCGCTCAGCCGCGCGGGTCTGCCATAGCTCCTCGTCGGCGCTCTCCTCACCCGGATTGTTCCGGTAGTACTCGCGGACCACGCGGTCGTCCCTGGCGTCGACTAGGCCCTGAAACGCGCGGTGCCTGAGGTGGCGGTGGTCGGCGGCAGTGACGATCTGCGGCGTCGGCGCCCTGGCCTCCGCTTCCCAGAGGGTGTGGCAGTCGCTAAAATTCATCAACGACCGCGGGCGGCCGAGGCGCCAGGCCGCCGCGTCCCAAGCGCGGGCGGCCTCCGAGGCCGTCGCAAAGGAGCCGAGGGGGATGCGGTCGTCCCCGAAGCGGATAGTCGCGGTGAACATTCCGTTCTGCCGCGATCGAACTCCGCGGAAACCGGTAGTGTTGTTCCTCCTCGGAGGCATGGTGGTGGCACGACGGTGCGTGGAGTGGAGGTGCGGCAGTTTATAACGCGCATTCATGGCCACGCGTTACAACTCCCGCGCCACGCGGACAGACAATACCACCCATGCGCCACGCGGACAGACAATACAACCCTTGCTTAAAAAAAAAAGGGATTCGTCCCGGGTCGTGCCACGAACCGGGACCAATGCCCATGCGCGCGCCACGTGGCCTGTGGCTAGGGATTCGTCCCGGGTCGTGCCACGAACCGGGACCATTGGCTCCCCACGAACCGGGACAGATGCCCCCAGGTGGTTTCTTCTGCCTCGGGCACACGAACCGGGACCAATGCATGGCACTTGTCCCGGTTTTTGGTGCAACCGGGACAGATGCCCCCTGCCCCCCTGGACGAAAGGGGCTGTTTCCACTAGTGTCACCTTCTTCGTCGGCCTGGCCAACAGCACGACCTGGCCGTACTACGGGGACATCATTTTATACTAAGTTAGTACAAACTTTGTATTAAGTGGGAGACACTTTTTCTGGATCAGAGGGAGTAGTAGGTTAGATGGTGTATTTGTAAAGGTGTCTAAGCATGCCGGCCATCCCATCCCGAGGCGACCATGCCTTTGATTTTCTCAGTAGACGCAAATTGCATAACATCCGGATAGTTTTGAAAACACAATCAACAGGTTGATGAGTAATAGTTTTCTTAAATAGAAGACACAAAGTGCCCAATTTTAAACTAATAAAGCGTGACGAGTTTGCAGGAACAATATAGAAGTAGATTATTACAAGGTCGAAACGACAAAGGTAGAGGCACGCATGCCTAATAAGAGTTCACACTGATCTCATTAAAATAAAGAAGAGACTACTCCGGAGTGAAGATATAAGGAATATGGCCAAGGCAACGTCGAGGTAGCCCGGGAGCAGGTGTTTCGATAGACTTGGTGCAACTCTGAGATGATCATGCTGATGTCTTAAAGGTCCTTTGGTTTGGATAATGGTCTCCAAGAATACCAGTTTTAAAAATGCAGTCAACAGGTTGGCATGGGTAAAAAGATTCAATAGCATATTTATTTCAAATTTCCATTACTTCCACAACGCCCAGCTAAGAGCAGCAAACAGCAGCCAAACATGTTTGCAGTTTTGGTTGTTTAAGTTAAAAAGCATTGATATGTCATAAACGTATCTATAATTTCTGGTGTTCCATGTTGTTTTTATGCCATATGCTACATGTTTTTCTTACACTTTATGTCATTTTTATCGATTTTTCGGACTAAACTATTGACAAGATGTCACAGAGCCAGTTCCCTGTTTTTGTTGTTTTTAGTTTCAAAAAACTTGTTCTGGAAATATTCTCCGAATTGGAAAATTCAAAGACCGCAAGTCTTAGAATTACCGAAGGTTCCACGGAGTTCTGAAGAGGCCCAGAGGAGGGCCACAAAGGGCCACACAAGAGGGCGTTGCGCCCCCCGGCTGCGCCTGGGGGTTGTGTGGGCCCTTCGGGTATCCACCGCCATCGCCCTTTCGCCTATTTATTCCCCCAGATATTTCAACCCTAAAAATATACCACTTAGTCCCGAGAAACACCCGAGGCCGCCGTCATCTTCAACCCGAGATCGGGAGGGTTGTGGAGCTCTCCACGGCACCCTGCCGGGAGGGGAATTCATCACCGGAGGGGTCTACACCACCATGCCTGCCTCCGGAGTGATGCGCGAGTAGTTCATCCTTGGACTACGGGTCCATAGCAGAGCTAGATGGTTGTACTCTACAACTTATGCCTCCTGTTTAGATCTCGTGAGCTTCCTTACATGATCGAGATCATCTATTTGTAATGCTACATGTTGTGTTTGCTAGGATCCGATGATTATTGAATGTTATGTATGTTAATTATGAATCTATCATGTTATCTTCATGTCTATGTTATTTATGATCTTGCATGCTCTCCGTTCATAGTAGATGCTCCGGCCAAGTAGATGCTAGTGACTCCAAGAGGGAGTATTTATGCTCGATAGTGGGTTCATTCCTCCTTTGCATCTATGCTCAAGTGACAGAAACGTGACGGATGGAGGATGTGTTGTTGCCATTAGGGAGAAAACAACGATGTTTACTTCGTTTACATTATTTACATTACACACCTTGCTTACTGCTATTATCCGTTGCTTGCAACTTAATACCCAACGTTTGTTCGGATGATATTCGAAGGGTGGATTATTAGTCATAGATGCAGTTGGATGACGAGATATGTATTTTGTTGTAATGCCCACACGAATCTCATATTAATATTTATGTCATGCATGTTCTTTATCTGTCAATTTCCCAGCTGTAATTTGTCCACCACGCATGTTATCTATCCTTTATGGAGAGACACCTCTAGTGAACTATTGACCCCTGTCCATTTTCTCATACTGATAATACAGACATTGTTTCCACTTATTTCACATTGCTTCCACTGTTTTCACACTACTGCTACTGCTTTCATACTTTTCTCATATTGTTTTCCACACCATACGTTTAACCTCTTTGTGTTCAGCAAAATCGGTGAGATTGGAAACCTCACTACTTCGTTGGGGCAAAGTGATTTGATTGTGTTGTGTAGGTTCCATGTTGCTGCTGAACCGGTAGTGCGCCCTGCCATCCCAGCTGCCACAACCTTCAGAGATTTCTTGTCCTCCTACTAGTCGATTCAACCTTGGTTTCTTTTCTGAGGGAAAACTTGCCGCTGCACTCTTCACAACATTTCTCTCGGGGTTTACCAACTCCAGCCATCAACAAGTTTTCTTTGCGCCGTTGCTGGGAAGGAAGAGAATTTCTGCAAGGGGAGTCTCTCACTTCCAATCTCTTTACTTTTTTTGTTTTGCTTAATTTATTTTATTTTGCCTTGTTTGCTTCTCTTTATCAAAAACACAAAAAAATAGTTCTTGTTCTAGCTTTTTATCATGTTTTTAGTCTTGTTAAAATGAGTAATCATGTTCCTGTTACCATGTCACGTGAGGAAATGATCTTCACTTTCAAACAAGGGAATGATGAGAGTTTCAAGGAAGCTTGGTTTAGAGTTTTTTATTCCTATTGCAAAATTGAACCTAAAATGACTCTAAGCCTATTTCTGCGTAGCTTTTACCTTGGTCTTGTTCTTTACTATAGATGTGCTTTGGATATTGTGGTAGGAGGAGATTTCCTTCATTGTGATGGAGATCAAGCTTTTAATGCCATAAAAAATTAATTGCAACATACAACTCACTTAGTAGCTCTGATAAAGCCTTTGCAAGTATTTATGCTAGATTGAATACTCTTGACTCACATGTTTCTTGCTTAAAGGAAGGTCATAATCAGATTCGTGAACACCTTGATCATGTCCCAATAAACTCTAAAGCCTCAAATATAATCCCTACTGTGAAGGTTACTATTAATGGTGAAACTTTTCATGCTAGTTGTGATATTATGTCTGAATTTTCTCTTATGCCTCGAGAAATTTATGAATCTTTGAAAACTTGGAGACTTTCTGAGGGAGGAGAAGAAATACGTCTCACTAATAACACTACTATATATATATATTTCCCATTGGGATAGCTAAGGGAATATTTACAAAAATCCTAGGAAGAATGGTATCCACTGATTATCTTGTTATTGAATGTGTAGGAGAGGGCCAAATTACCCTTGGAAGATCTCTTTTTAAGCTCTTAGGAGCAACTATTGATATGGGAAAGGTACCATGACTTTCACTCCGAAACTATGTGCAGATCATCAGTTCCCTAAAAGCAAGAATAAGGGTAAAAAGATAAATGTAAGCCTCATAACAATTTGGATGCTTCTTTACTTGAAAACACGTGAATCCACTTTTTGGGGCCTAGCTAAAAGGCGTTAAAGAAAAGCACTTCTTGGGAGATAACCCATGGTTTTATTTTTGCTTTGTTTTTCTCTATTTTCTTTGAATAAATGGGGTTTTATACTTCTGTAGCAACTCCTTTGTATATTTATTTTCATGTTTAGTTGTGCCAAGTAAACTTTCTGACGAGAGATGGAGTTGGTTTTGGATTTCTGTGCAGGAAACAGATTTCTGCTGTCCACCGTAAAAAATCATATAAAATCCAGAAAGATCAGAATGATCTGAAATGTTTTGTTCTTATTCCTTAGCTAATTCCGCAACTTTTTTGTTCTTTAAGTTTTCCGAAATGAGCAACGTAAGTGCCCCGAAAAAATTTGTCTTTACAGACTGTTCTGGTTTTGGCAGATTCTGCCATTTTTCTTGCATTTGCTCTTTTACGATGTCAAGTGGATTTCTTTGCTTCATGAAACATCAGTGGCTGTAGATAATGTTTAGAAGTATCAATAGAACTTGTTCCCATGCATAACCCATGAATTTTTGTTTGTTGCACTAACCCTCTAATGCGAATTACTTTTTGAGTGTGGTGTGAAAGAAGGTTTCAAGGGTCAAGAGAAGAGGGTGATATAATGTGATCAAGAAGAGTGCAAGGTCAAAGCTTGGGGATGCCCCCGTGGTTCATACCAGAAAATTCTAAGAAGACTCAAGCATCTAAGCTTGGGGATTCCCAAGGCATCCCCTTCTCCATCAACAATTTATCAGGTCACTTCTAGTGAAACTATATTATTATTCGGTCACATCATATGAACTTTACTTGGAGCGTATGTTTGTTTTTATTTTGTTTTCCTTTTTTTATTTTGTTTTCCTTGTTGCAATAATATATTTGGACCCTAGAATTCTTTGTGTGGGAGAGAGACACGCTCCGCTTTTTCGTTTGAATACTCGTTATGCTCGTATTCTTAGTTTTTCTTCTAGTTGCTGCAAAATTCCTGTTTAGCTCCTGTTTTTCTTGCATCTCTTATTGAGAGCTGTTAGTTTTAGTAGAGTTGTGCTAGTACTCTCTTGTTTTACTTCTTCATCTCTTGGAGAGTTTTTTTTATTATGAAATGCCTGGTGTTGGAAAGCAGTAGTACAGTTTTCGTGCTTATAACGGTCCAAATAGAAGCTTGTATAGACTGTGGCTAGACTTTTTCATGTCATGCTAGATGTTATATATTTTAATTCTAAAGCCTAGTGATTATTTTTGTAGCATGATTTGTCTCAAATAGCTGAGAGTGTTTAATGTGCCTTAGAAAGAATCATGAGTTGTTCTTGTCATTTTGAAGCATAAATTGGTGGTGTTCTCATTTGAATGTTTTATTTGGTTGACCTGGCGCATGCTCACACCATGTTTATGACTAAGAACCAGTCACTCATAGCCTCTATGATCATTTAGTTTTTGAACTTGTAGTCCCACTTATGCTTTGATTATGATGTTTATGTCGCTATACATGATTATGGCCATTATTGCTCTCTTGATTTTTCGCTCCCAGTCTTTTGCTAGCCTCCACCTGTACTGAGTATGAGATCTACTCGTGCATTTAATTCCCAAAAACCAAAGTTTTCCAAATGTGTCCACCATACATACCTACATGTGGTATTTAATTGCCACTCCAAAGTAAATTGCTCATGTGTTACCTTTAAAACCTTCAAAAGTATTCCTGTTTTGTGCTCCGGTTTCAGCTCATGAGTACGTAAATAGAGAGTCTTTATCTCACTTGTTGATTGGACTTTCACACCCTGGACTAGTGGCTTCATATGCTTACCCAATTGATAAGAGCTGGCAGCGGTGTGCCCAGCCCCAAAGTAATAAAAAAAAAATCTCTTCACTATTTCCCCCCTGATTTATCAGTCAAAGCATAATTGTGTAAACAAAAGAGAAAGAGTGTGACCTTCTACCCAGATGTGTCCTTGTATGGGAGCCTCTCTTGTGAAGTCTAGTTGGCTTGTGACGTACTGTATTTTCTATTTACCATTCGTTGACATAAGCATACACCTCTTTCAAAATTAGATACTCCTCCATGGCATGTGATTGTTGGCAGGCACCCGAGGATTCGGTTAGACATGGTTTGTGTAAGAGCATGTCTAACAGACCCCTTATGTTTTCGCCCCCTAAAACGCGTGTAGAGGGCCCTGTATGCACTTTTCGCCAGCCGAAAACTCGTGCGAGCTAGCAGACCCCGTACCCCCACCCCGTAAAACAGAATATTCTTCGGCGAGCTGAATCATTGAGCATGGCCATGTAGGTTGTTGCAACGGGCGGCGCGGGAACTTCGTCGAGCACCTCGCGGGCGTCAGCAGAGGAAGGAGTGGGCGCAGGCGGAACGGGCGGCGCGGGAACTTCGTCGAGCGCCTGCGTGGGCGGAACGGCCGCTGCAGGCGTCGCGGCCTTCTGCGCCTTTGGCGGCGGCCCCCTCATCGCAGACTTCTTCACCCGGCCCCCTTTGGCGGGAGCAGTAGTGGTCGCCGCCGCCGCTGCTACCGCCGCCGGTGTGTCGAAGAAGATCTTCAGGGTCCTCTTCCTCTTCATCGGCATGGTGGCGGAGATGACGGCCGCGACTTCGGCGGAGGTCGGCTGACCACTCACGATGTCGACGGGGACATTATTCACCACCTTAGACATGGGTGGTGCATCGCCGGTGGTCGGAGGGGCTTGTGAGAGGTCCATGCCGGCGAGATCTGGCCACGCGGTGGCCGGGGAGGGCGAGGCGGCGGAGATCCGGCGGCGGCGGCGGTTGGGAGGGCTGAAACGGGTTCGCGCGCAGTTGGGGAAATGGTGAGGGGTTGTCCCTCTACAACTCCTCCCGACCCGCACATGTAGGGGTCGACGGGCCGCCCCCTACCGAAACTTGTAAAAATTCGTCCGGGGTGGTCGATTTAGGGGGTCTGCTAGATGGCCGGGTAGAGCCCAAACCCGTATATCAGCGGTTATTATACGGGTTTGGGCCATTTAGGGGGTCTGTTAGACATGCTCTAAGAAAGGTTGGGAGGAGTGTCAACTATTTTATACCTATGTTTAACCAAATAAAAGCTCTAGCACATGAGTAATCCCTGCTTCCCTCTACGAAGGGCATTTCTTTTACTTTTATGATGAGTCTCCGTCTTCTAACTTTATGCACAGTTGAGAGAGCATGGTTGCCATTCTGAGTTTAATGTGCATTTATCCCAGAAACATTATTAATTGATTCATGATGTGTTATTATTTGTTCTCAAATTATTTGTTCTAGTCTTCCTCGTGAACTTTGAAGGTGCCCTGGCATTTATGTTTTGCACAACTCTTAAGGACAAGCAAAATATCACTTTGCTATGTTATCTCTATGCTTGAAACAAACATATATATATTTCGATTGTATTATTATTCATGATCTTTTATTTGTGTTACTTCTCATGATGCAAGGTGATTGCTATGCTTTATTGTTAGAATTTTATTTATCATGCTTGTGCTTAAGTTCTATGATCTCAGATATGCTTATGCTTTTAAAATTTAGATGATCAAGTTCATGTTGGTAGCATGTCACCTCAGAAATTATGTGTTTTTATCGTTTACCTACTCGAGAACGAGTAGGAACTAAGCTTGGGGATGTTGATACGTCATAAACGTATCTATAATTTATGATGTTCCATGTTGTTTTTATGCCATATGCTACATGTTTTCCTTACACTTTATGTCATTTTTATAGATTTTTCGGACTAACCTATTGACAAGATGCCACAGAGCCAGTTCCATGTTTCTGATGTTTTTAGTTTCAAAAAAGTTGTTCTGGAAATATTCTCGGAATTGGAAATTTCGAAGCCGGGAAGTCTTATAATTCCCGAAGGTTCCACGGAGTCCCGAAAAGGCTCGGAGGGGGCCCACAGGGGGCCACACCATAGGGCCGCGCGCCCCTGGCGGCGGATGAGGGTGGTGTGGGCCCCTCGGGCATCCACCTCCATCGCCCTTTCGCCTATTTATTCCCCCCGATACGTCAACCCTAAAAATATACCACTTTGTCCCGAGAAACAACCTAGGACGCCGTCATCGTCAACCCGAGATCGGGAGGGTTGTGGAGCTCTCATCGGCACCCTACCGGGAGGGGAATTCATCACCAGAGGGGTCTAAACCACCATGCCCGCCTCCGGAGAGATGCGTGAGTAGTTAATCCTTGGACTACGGGTCCATAGCAGTAGCTAGATGGTTTTACTCTCCACCTTATGCCTCATTTAAGATCTCGTGAGCTGCCTCACATGATCGAGATCATCTATTTGTAATGTTACATGTTGTGTTTGTTGGGATCTGATGATTAGTGAATGCTATGTCTGTTGATTATCAATATATCATGTTATCTTCATGTGTATGTTATTTGTGATCTTGCATGCTCTCCACTATTAGTAGATGCTCTGGCCAAGTAGATGCCAGTGACTCCAAGAGGGAGTATTTATGATCGATAGTGGGTTCATGCCTCCTTTGCATGTGTGCTCGAGTGATAGAAACGTGACGGATCGAGGATGTGTTGTTTCCATTAGGGAAAAAACAACTGTAACATCCCAAGTATGAAAAATAGCCATTAGAATGTTTTCTCTCTGTTATTTTATGTTTTGCATCATGACATCATGTTCATTGCATTTGTTTTGTTTGTTTTCCAATTGTTTTCCTCTGTTTTCATTTGTTTTCCTTTGTTTTCTATTTGAATTTCAAACCAAATTTTAAACCTTTTGTTTCATACTTGTGATGTTACAATTTCCAAAATGATATTTCAAATCAAAACAATCATTTGTTTCCATAAAAGTTGTGATTCCAAACTGTTGTTTTGTTTCTATCAAAAATTCATTTAATACCAAACCCTTTTCAAATTCAATTAATTTCCAAAACAGCAACCCCTCTTGAAAATTATGAAAGTGACAAAACCCTCCCATCATTGTTTCCATCAAACCATAAGGTTCAAACCATTAAAATTATGGCTTTTAATAATTCACTTAATCCAAACTTAATTCAAATGTTATTCAAATAGAATTCCAAACAGCAACCCAATTTGGAATTATGAAAATTACAAAGTAATTCATTCACTTGCTTCCAAGAAACTTGAATTTAAAACTTATTTGCTCAAGTTCAATTAATTTTCAATTAATACTAATCTCATCCAAATTTCAACCAATTTTCAAACAGCCACATAATTTAAATATTTTTGGAAACAAAAACTTTGCACATGTTGCTATTACAATAAAGAGTTGTTACAAAAATTCCCTAAAAATTTCTAACTCAAAACCTTTCTATTTTCTTCCTATTTTCATCTCAGCAAAAAAAATAAGAAACAGCAAACAAAAAATAAAAAAGGAACAAAGGGAGAGAGGGGCAGGCAGGCCCAGCCCAACTACTCCCTCAGGGCCCAATACCCCTTCGCTCCCCTTTTCTTCTACCTCTGTACGGAGGCGCATCGACTGCATCCACGTAGCAGAGCAGGGAGAAGCAACGGCTGCGACCACCTCATCCCCCCTATAACTCAAGCTAGATGCCCTAGCTCCTGCCCTAACCCTACCTTCCCCCTCTCTTCCCTCTCCCCGCCTCCATTTTCCTCCATCTCCCCCACCACTGCCCATCTCTGCAACTACCTTCTCTGTAACTGAACCCGCACCCGAAAACCTCTGTTCCCTCCGGCGATCATCGGAGCCAGGGTCCCACTCCGGCCAAGGGAGGCACGGGAATGGAATCCCCCCACGGCCCTCTTCTTCCTCCACCCCACGGCGAGGGCCGGGAGGCCCCACAGCGCCGCCGCCGTCTCCACCTGTCGCCGCCGGTCGCCCACCGAGCCAGGCCGCCTGCCTCTCCTCTTCCCCCTCGAGGTGATCTCCCCCCTCTCGCTACTCCCTCTTGTCTCTCCTCCTCTCCCTTCCGTCCGCGAGCCCACAGCACGCACGCACCCGATGCACGGCGAGCCACGGCGAGCACCGTTGCCGTTCGCTGCCGCCTGTTCTCTGTCGAGGTACAGAAACGAGCGTACAGTTTCAGTTCAGAGAAAAACCACGGCGAATCTGCATCTTATCCCCCCCCCCGCAGCCCCTTTCTGTCACCAATCGAGCAGCATACCCTACTGGCAACGCACCCTTGCGCTCACAGCGAGGGGGTGGGTTCGAATCCCACCCCCCACGGGATTAAACCCATCTTTTTGCTCCTTTATTTAAATCCAAGCATTTGACAGAATTCACACCCAGGTCCCTGTTGATTAATTCTAGATCCCTGTAAAATATTTCTAAGCCCCTAGATAGTAAATAAAATGGCAGATTACACCTTAATATTGTAAATTGCATAAATAATTCATCTTAACTCCAAATTCAACTTTTTAAATATGTATTCTGTGCCAAATTGAATTCTCTATCCAAATATAAAATTTGTTTACTGTTTTGAATATTTTAAATTGGTGCAATATTTGAATACTTGTTTAATTCATTTAATTTTGCAAAATTCATAACTTGGGCATAAAAATTCCAAATTCAACAAACTAAACATGTTTTCCATCCCATTTTTCATGTACTTTCCAAATATCAACTTTGTTTGCTGTTTTGAATAATTTAACTTGCTGAAAACAACTGTTTCTTAATTAATGCATTTAAAATTGCCAAAATAATAACTTGCTCATTTTAAATCCATTTTCAACAAATGAAATATGTTTTCAATGCAAAATTAAACCACCTTTCCAAATATAATTTTTTTTTCATGTTTTGGATAATTAAAATTGGTTAAATAATTTAAACCTTGTTTAAATCATTTAATATTGTTAAAATCATAACTTGGTCAAATTAATTTATTTTTGAAACTATAAAATATGTTTTCAAACCATAAAAGTATAAGCTTTTCAAATATGAATTTGGTTTAATACTTTGAACAAATAAAAATTCAAATAAGTTCATGTTTGAATTAAATTCATTTAATTCTTGCTTAAACTTGTTTAATTCATAAATAATTTATTTGAAATCCATTTTCAACAAGTGAAACATGTATTCCACCTAAAATTGTGTGTTCTTATCAAATATGAACTTGGTTATCTGTTTTGAACAATTTAACTTGGTGAAAACAACAAATGATTGTGTAACCCCTTTAAGTAACCAAAATTCCAAAACTTAATAAATGAATTTCCAAACTTGGTAAACCTTATTTCAATTTGATTCCATTGTTGTTTTCTTTCTGTTTTCATCATCCATGCATCATGCTAATTCACTTACACATGATGTTTAGTTGTAAAACAATTATTTCAACCCTAATTCATGGGCTTTTCATATGCAACTCAAATTGCATGTGGGTCCATTTAATCATGTTATGTTACAATCTCAACTAGTTTATTTTAATGCATCAATTAAATTGCCATGCATCATCCCATGTTTGTGCATTATGCCATGTTATTGATTGTTTGTCTCTCTGTGTTGTTTGTTTGCTTCTTCTCGGATAAACGACGACGTTGAGACCGACGATACTTACGACACCCCTTCTGAGGATCTAGCTCAGTACCAGGCTGCTGAGTTTGCAGGCAAGTATTCACTCACATGAACCATTGTGTTCCTTTCAACATTGGATACCGATACTTTCCGTTGTCTATTCTGCTAGCCCTATGAATAGTTGCTTCTGTTACGAACCCATCACATGATATCCTGAACCCTGATATTGCCTCACCTCCACTCCTATAACCCCTTTGCTTGTGCCCTTGTCTTACTAGCATGCTTAGGGTTGTTTTGCTCGAGTCTGTTACCGTTACTTTCTGTTATTATTTCATTATGTTCTGGGGCTCGATGTTAAACAACAACCTGTTAATTTTGAGGTAATTATAATTTGCTGATAAGGCCCCGGCAGGAGGCCCGGCGTGGTTTTGAGGCCTGCTAGTGTTGACCCTAATAGGAAAAGGGTCTTGTCTACTGATCCATGATGAGCGCACTAACCGCATGTGGGAAGCGTGTATGGGCGCCCCCCTCAATTTGATTCGATTCGCATCTCGTCCAATCGCCACACTTAGTTCGGGCTTTCCATTTGATGCATGCATGTGCAGGTGCGAACCCTTGGCGCCAGGGTGGAACTTTTGTAGTCGGCATTTAGGGCGGCGTGGTCTTAGAGTGCTATGAGGGTCCCCTTTTCTTCGTGGGGCTCGATTAGCCGCGCACGCACAGCATGTGGTTCTTTGGGCTTGATGCGAAGAAGAGTTGAGTTGTGTTGAGTGCTCCGCTTGGTGGAAGTGCATTTCCTATCTGGCGGGGTATTCTTACGTGTACGGCCAAATTGGTGCATCCCTGCAGGGTTAAATCTTCTCGAGAAGCCGTGTTTTCCGCGGTTATGGTTGACTTGGTGAAAGTACTGGCTAACAAGTACTCAGAACAACTTACACCTAACTAATGATAACTTGACTAGTAATAGGCTTATTGACACAACAATCTGAACCATCATTAATCCAACTGTGTGAGTTATCCTCGGATTGCTTCTTTGGATAAGGGGCGAGATCCAGGATGGGTTTGTTTGGTGGTTAGTTATAGTTGGTTACGATACGCTATCTTATCTCATTTCTGTTAGCCGGAAGTTCTAGCATGTTTCTGTAGTTGGTTAGTGCAGCCCGCTGCAGCATCTTTTGTATCACCCCTTCCTTCCGTTGAACCCAAAGCATCTGTGCTTGATGTTGACGGGTTACACTTTGGTGAACTGTGAGTCTTGCTTGCCAGTACGTTTATGTACTGACCCCTTTGGGGCTGTGGTTTCCGCAGACTACGTTTCCGAGGATCCCCATGGTGGCTACTACGTGGAGTATGACGAGGCTGCTGACGAGTAGATAGCGGACCCGGACAGGATCCGAGACTTCGTGGATGGGCTCCGTCTTTTCGTTTCCGGCCTCTTAGGCCTGTTTGGATCTTGTCTGTACTCAGACATGTTGAATGCTTCCGCTGTGATGTAATGATGATATGTTGGGACATGTGTCCTCTGGATGATTGTATTTGCTATCTCTGCTCTAGTGAGAGCTATTTGCAACTTATTTCAATCTTTTGTGTCTTAGAGATATGTTGTGATATCAGTTGTTCTAATGCCGTTGGCGTACCATGTGTGTATGTTATGAAGTACGTCAACGGAAGTGTCCTGATTTCTATGGGATGGTTTGCGCAGACGGTGGATAGTAGAGAATGGTTGTCACACGTTTACGTGTTGGCCTGCTCATATTGAGATGCGGGTGCCGGTATGCCCCGTAAGCCATTTGTTCTACTATTCAGCGGACTGTGAGTATCCCCTAGAAGTCCGGGTGCGACAACAACGATGTTTACATTACACACCTTGATTACTGCGATTATCCGTTGCTTGCAACTTAATACCCAACGTTTGTTTGGATGATATTTGAAGGGTGGATTGTCATAGATGTAGTTGGATGACGATCTATGTATTTTGTTGTAATGCCCGCATGAATCTCATAGTAATCTTTATGTCATGTATGTTCTTTATCTTTCAATTGCCCAGCTGTAATTTTTTCATCACTCATGTTAGCTATCATTTATGGAAAGACACCTCTAGTGAACTGTGGACCCCGATCTATTTTCTCATACTGATAATACACACACTGTTTCAACTCCTTTCACACTACTTCCGCTATTTTCACACTGCTGCTACTGCTTTCATACTGTTCTCATATTGTTTTCCACCTCATACGTTTAACCTCTTTGTGTTCAGCAAAACCGGTGAGATTGACAACCTCACTTCTTCATTGGGGCAAAGTGATTTGATTGTGTTGTGTAGGTTCCACGTTGTTGCTAAACCGGTAGTGCGCCCTGCCATATCAGCTGTATCAACCTTCAAAGATTGCTTGTTCTCCTACTAGTCGATTCAAACTTAATTTCTTTTCTGAGGAAAAACTTGCCGTTGCACTCTTCACAAACGTTCTCTTGGGGTTTAGCAACATCAACCATCAAGCATGCAGGTCCAAAAGTGGTCAAAGGATTGGGGGTTCCAGCACTTGTCTGACCACATCCCACATAAATTTAGCAAGAATACATGTGAAAACTATGTGGTTGGAGTCCTCATGTTCCCCACAAAGAGCACAGGTGCCATCGGAGGGGCCGTGGCGAATCAACAACTGATCGCCCGCCAGCTACCAAATGAAGATTTTTATCTTTTGAGGGATTTTAGCTTCCCAAAAGAAAGGCAGAACAAGATGATCAGGGTTGTGAAGAATTCTCTTATACAGAGAGGACACCGAGAACAAGCCCGAGGGTTCCAGGCTCCAAGAGATAAGGTCATCCTCCTCAGAGGGCTCGATGTCTTGCATTTCCTGGATTAAAGCGTGCCACATGTCCAGTTCCTTGGGCGCAAATGAGCATCTAAATCTCATTCTCCAACCGTCACCGTCGTGCGCTTGGGCGATCATGGTTTTGGGGTTGGCAGCAATACCGAACAAACGGGGGAAACTGGTGCAAAGAGGGCCCTCCCCTGTCCACCAGTCCGGTGAGAAGCTGATTTTATTACCTCTACCAAGATGGAATTTGGCTCCAAGCTTAAAGTAGCTCTTGATTTTATGTAGACTATGCCAAAACTGGGATCTCCCAGATGGAGTCGAGCTAAGAAGATCATCAACATCTGGGTGCTTGTCTAGGATTAGTCTATGCTTGAGAGAGGAGTGACTATTTTTTAGTATATAGGCGCCAAATCCATTTGGCCATCAGGGATTTGTTAAGCATTTTGGTATTGGTCACAACCAAACCACCCTAGTATTTATTGTTTACACACCTCCTCCCAATTCACCATGTGGTATTTCCTATTGGCATTAGCCCCTTCCCAAAAGAACCGATCCATATGTTTCTTGCAGCCCTCATGGGTGTAAATTGGGAGGCTAGCCAGGGAGGCATTGGTCAAGGGAAGGCGAGCAGCCGAGAGGATAAGTACATATCAATGGTTAGCTTGCGGTCAGCTATAGGGAAGCCAAGGGAGGTGAAAGGGAAGGCCCCCACTTTGTAGCTAAGCAGGTTGGCCACGCTGGTCTCCTGTTGGGTGGAAGATCGCATGACAATTACCTCACTTTTTAGGAAGTTAATTTTTATACCCGAGAGAATCTCAAAGAAGATCAAGAAGAATTTCAGATTAGTGATTTCCTCTTTGTTGTTATCTGTCGAGACATCGTAGTAGTTTTCATAGACTGGGGTGCCATGAGACTACGGTAGAGACGTGGGGTAACGGGATAGCGTAGTAAACACAGAACACGGGATTTACCCAGGTTCGGTACGTCGCGACAGTACGGCGTACCTACTCCTGCACTTCTCACTATGAGGGACTAAAGCCCGTATAATAAGGTTACAATGTAAGGGAATAGATCTAGCTACTCGACGAGGATGAACTTCCCGGCGAGTTGCGCAAGGCTTAAGCTAGAACCTAGAACCTTGGACTAAAGGAACTTATTAAACTTATGAAATCTATCTCCCGTCCGGCTTTATATAATAGCCGGATTAGGGCTTACAGAACCAGAAACCTAGAAGACTACGTTTAACTTGTAACTTGGAAAGTAAGGAATCCGTCTTCTCCTCCAAGCCAGATCACGCGGGCCGTGATCCGGGTCCTTCTAGAATCCGGCTTCTACGCGTCGGACTACTGGGCCGCCCAATGGACCTAAGTCCATTACCTTGCAGGCCACCCTGGTAGTCCAGCTCTTTTGTCTACCATCTTCTATACCCCTATTCGGTATATATCCGACAGTAGCCCCCAGGAAGGATCAAAACTCTGAAACTCCGCCTTTCGTCAAATACATTTTGTCCGGGAAACTTGATTCAGCAGTCTTGATTCTTTCTTCTTTCCTTTCAAAGGGGATGGTAACATAAAACTCGGAACTATGAAAATCCGGCTTTTCTTCTCGCGATCCTTCGCGGAAAAGGAACACGTGACATCAGCGCTTTAATCATGCTGACGCAATCGCCGCTTGGTTTCACGCGGGAAACCCTGCAACGTATCTCTGACAGATTCTCACGAGAAACGAGGAGATAGCCATCATTCCTCTGTCGTTCCGTTTCCCGGATTTTCCGGCGAGCGACACGCGTCAAACATCCAACGGTCAAAAGAGCCGTTGGCGCGTATCTAGAGGGTTTTCAGGCTATAAATAGCCGTCTCCTTCCTCTCCGAAAATCTTTCCTCACTCCTTCTGCCCACGCCATTGACGCAAACGCGAGCACGAGAGCTTAGAACGAATCCTTACCCCGACGAGCCCTTTGCACGCCGGAGCGCTCCGTCACCGCCGAAAACGATGGCCTCTCCGTCGTCCTCACCGGCCCGTGCCTCCATCAACGAGCCTTTGGGCGACCTGGATCCACAGCTGGGGTCGCCCAAGCATGCCGGCGGCGGGCCGGAAAGAACCACGGCATCCGCGGCGGGCGGGGGAAACGCTTTCGCCGCCGCGGACGTAGCGGGTCCAAGCACGACAACATCCCCGCCGTTCACACGGGAAACGGCGGAGGTCAAGACTCACTCTCGTGGCACTGAGCGCTTCTCCGCCGGATCTGACGAAGAAGCAGAATTTGTCGGAATTTGGAATCAGAGTGATACTTCACTCGTCCTCCTTCGTCGGATGTCAAGGGACGGTTTAATAGTTAAAGGCAAATGGCGGATCTCGAAGAATGAGCCAGAGCCCAAGCCAAAGGAAGGTGAACGCGTCCTCCTCACTTCTCATATCACGAGAGGTATGGGTTTCCCTCCTTCCGCCTTTTTCCTAGACGTCCTCAATTTCTATGGTGTCCAACCCCACAATATCTCTCCAAATTCCATCCTCCAATTAGCTAGTTTCCAAGCTCTTTTCGAAGGGTATCTTGGAATAACTCCCAATTTAGACTTCTGGCATTATTGTTTCGAGGTAAAACACAATATCACAAACGGTGTCTCACCCATCTGCGGTACCATATCTTTTATCCTTAGAAACTTTAGGGAAGAATGGTACCCCAGGATAAGAATGCCGAAACCTGACCAATCTTGGCTAGGTTCTTTCTTTTATCATCAAGACATTCCGTTCCCCAACAAAGAAACCGGACTTCCTCCCTTCGTTAATTCTGCTGCCATTCCTCATGAAAATTGGACACTTGAAATAACAGAGGATTTGCCTGAAAGCCTGATGAAAATAAAGCGTCGCATTGCCAAACTTTCTTCTTCTCAACCACCTTTGGTTTGGAAGGATATCGTGCTGGTTTGGGCGTCGCGTACAACCTTTATCCCTTCGTTCCCGACTTCTTTGTGAGTACACGGGACCGGAAGATAGCATGAGAGGCACTGATAGATCCTTTAGCAAGAAGGATTTTGTCGAACGCCTTCATCAGATAGTTGCCGCTAATAGCCAGGTTGAAGAGAGTCTAGCCATATATCATGCGGAAAATCTGGTTCCTAAGGTACTTCTCTTCCCTTGTTTCTGAGTTTCCTCAGATTATCTTCTCTCTTTATCTTTAACATACTGCTGATTCTTTCCTAGTTTGACGAACTTGGAGAAGATGATCTTGCTTCTGATGCTGAAATCAGCCAATTGTACGCCGAGTTTTACAACACCCAAAAGCGCAAGAGGCAAACTACAATCAAAGAAGAATTCCCTTCTGCAGCTGCAGGAAAAAAGGGGAAAACGAATATGCCGATGGGCGGAAATCTTCAATCACCCGTCAGAAACAAATCCATTCCTGCTCCAGATGATATCCGAGTGAAAGAAGAACTTTTCGACGAACTCGGATATATTCGTCCGGAAGCTAAGAAGTTTTTGCTCCTGCGCCTCTGGTTCGCCCTTGGCCGCAAAATGGATTAGTTATCCGCAACAATATCGCATTCTCGCCCCGGCAGGTCATACACGATGGCCTTCACCACGTAGGAATTCTCTTCATGGAATATGCCCGAGAATTCAAGGAGACCTTAACTGATTTGCGAGAAATGAGCCAGGTAATACCTCTAGCCCCCA
Source organism: Alopecurus myosuroides (assembly GCA_028641055.1). Classification (NCBI taxonomy): domain Eukaryota; kingdom Viridiplantae; phylum Streptophyta; class Magnoliopsida; order Poales; family Poaceae; genus Alopecurus; species Alopecurus myosuroides. Next base: position 12,846 of record JAPCYS010000617.1, on the reverse strand, counting down.
AGCATTAAGTTGAAAATCTAAATTCCTCTTAATGATTCTTTGTATGCTTGTTCAAACTTAAGCATCTGGCTTTCATTTCCATGTTTCAGCATTCCGCAGATGCCATAAACGTGGAAGTTTTGAAAAAACTTAGCCTCAAAAGCAAAGAAGTAAAAACACTTCAATCTGCTATTGAGTCAAAGAGCAACGAACTGGCGTCGACTCAAAAGCAATTATCCAAAGCCACCGGTATTTTTCTTCGTGTTTATTGACTTTTTGCTGGAAAGTTTTTTCTAAACCTTACCGTAATGTCGGATTATTTTGTCCCTGCTTTCCAGCTGCTTTAACCAAAGCCAAGAAACTTACAGCGAACGCTGCTTATTTTTCTCAACTTCGTGAAGAAAACTCCAACCTTCAAAGAGAACTTTCAAAAGTTCGAGAAGAACTGGAAGCCAGTAATCTAGCCCTTGGGATTGCGCAATCCAAGGCTTCTTTGCAGGCAGCAGAGGATAAATCCATTATCAATGATTTAGAAAGTATGCTATTTCCTCGTATGAAAGAAAGCGATGAAATTGACGCGGTTCTTGGTAAGTTGACTTCTTTTACCAATACTTTCATGTCATATTCTTATATTATCTAATCTTTGCCTTTTGTCAAAAAGCAGGAAATTTTCCAGGGATTTCTCGGACGGAAAAGATCCGGGCCTTTGGGAAGATATGGAATTCAATCAGAAATGCAGGGATGCATTTACTTAATAAATTCCTGCCTACCAGCAGTATACAATTCTCAGAAGTTTACCGACTTCCGGATGGCATTATGGAAGTAGCAAATTCGAAGGAATCTTTCCTTCGCTCGCACGGGGTGGTGCGCGAATGGCACTTGGCCTCATGCGCTTACACTACCCTGATGCAAAATCCTGGCGAGTAGCATCCGGTATTCCTCAAGAATGTTCAGAAGCACAAATGAATGCAATCTTTAAAGAAGTTGAAGGCCATGCCACACAGATTGCTTCCATGGTAAATATCTCCATTACTTATCCGGAAGAAGAGGTGCCCGCAGCCCCCGAGAATGATGGCAGTGATGAAGACTCAGAAATTTAAAAGGGGGCGCACTTTAACCTGGATGATGGATGCGTATAGTAGCTTTTTTACAATGTAACTCATATTGTAATACTTCTATGTCATTTGTCGAAACAAGAACTCCGCCTTTTGCGATTTCAAACTTCTTGCAAAGTTTTTCCGGGTTTGGCTGCTCCTTTATCTTCTAAGTAATCTGGTATACATGCTTTAACTGTTCTTAGTGTTTGAAATGACTCAAATAGCACTATGAATCGTTATGCCGAGTAACTGGGGACGAACCAAGCAGTTTTGAAACTCGAAAACATGAATCATGCTAAAGGCATTTTTACTAACTAGTTCCAGTAACCCAGCATACGCACGATCAGATAAGACTTAGAGAAAATAAGGAACTGTTCTGAAACTTGGGCACGCAGGCACAATCCGAGTTTCCTTTAACCTTTAACAGGTCGAATCATTCAGCTTTTAAACACCGAGCACGCAGGCACAATTCGGGTCAACATTGAGTATTTGTAAGATCATTGGGAAATAGAAAAAGCGGAAATATTTTGTACTTATAATGAATATGAATTCCGATAACTTTATTTCATGATCTCAAAGATGTTTACATAGAAATTGAACTAAGTGTAGAAGGGACGTAATTGCTGGATACTCCAAGGCCTATTTGTCTCTCCTAGTTCAGCATCTATTTTTCTCTTTCTTTTGCGATTCGGCTTTTGGGATCATCCTCCGTATCTCGAATGTCGACAAGATAATATGATCCATTCTTCATGGCTTTACTGATGACAAATGGTCCTTCCCATACTGGGGCCAATTTGTGCTTTCTTTGCTGCACCAATCTCAGCACCAAGTCGCCTTCTTTAAAAGAGCGATGCCTGATTTTCCGACTATGATAACGTCGTAAACCTTGCTGGTAGATGGCGGATCTTTGAAGCACAAGTTCTCTTTCCTCTTCTAGGAGATCGACAGCATCCTGTCGTGCTTCTTCGGCATCTGAGTCATCAAAATTTTGCACTCTTGGACTATCATGGATCATGTCCGTTGGGAGCATGGCTTCCGCACCATAAACTAGGAAGAACGGGGTTTGCTCGGTTGACCTGTTTGGCGTCGTTCGAATACTCCATAACACGGAAGGTAGTTCTTCTACCCATGCTCCGGCTGCTCTATGAAGAGGAGTTTCGAGTCTTGGGCGTATTCCTTGCAGGATTGAGCTGTTCATTCTTTCAACCTGTCCATTAGATTGCGGGTGCGCCACAGATGCAAGATCCAAGCGAATTCCCGTTTGTTGGCAGTATTTTGCCAACTCCCCAATGGAGAAATTTGTCCCGTTATCAGTTATTATGCTGTGTGGGACGCCATACCTCATTACTAAATCAATAATGAAATTTCTGGCAGTTACGCCATCCAGCTTTTTGATGGGTTTAGCCTCCACCCATTTTGTGTACTTATCTACTGCTACAAGTAGATGTGTAAGTCCACCTCTTGCAGTTTTGAACGGTCCCATCATGTCTAGCCCCCAGACCGCGAACGGCCAAGTGATAGGGATAGTTTTTAATGCTTGGGCCGGCAAATTGGTCTGCTTAGCATAATATTGACATCCTTCGCATGTATTTACTATGCGTTCGGCGTCTGTCTTGGCTGTTAGCCAGAAAAACCCTGCGCGGAATGCTTTTTTGACTATGCTTTTTGATTGAGCATGATGTCCGCAATCGCCGGCATGGATTTCTTGCAATATTTCTCTTCCTTCCTCTGGTGAAATACACCGCAGAAAAACTCCAGAAGCACTGCGTTTGTATAAGTGGTCGTTGATTACTACATATCCTTTGCATCGACGTTGTATTTGCCTTTGCAGGACTTCATCTGCTCCTTCCGGGTACTTCTGATTGACTAAGAAGTTTAGGTACGGGATTGTCCAATCCGGTTTAACGAACATGACTTCAATTGTTTCAGATGCTAAAGGGTAATCGACGTCTCCACCTTTGATTGATGGTTCGTGCAAATGCTGGACGAATACCCCTGGTGGTAAAGTTGTTACTCTCTCTGATCCCATGCGGGCTAACGCATCCGCGTTCCAGTTTTCCTCCCTTTTTATGTGAAGGACTTCGAACCCGAAGAAACAGATGGCAAACTCATCCACCGTTCTCCGATATTCGGCCATTATGGGGCTTTTCGCGTCCCAGGTTTGGTTGAGCTGATGCTGTAAAAATCCGAGTCTCCGTAACACAAGATGCGCTTTACCCCTATTTCTTTTGCAATATGCAAGCCATGAAGCAAAGCTTCGTATTCTGCCACATTATTACTGGCGTTGAAGTGTATTTGCAATACGTACTCCATTGTGTCTCCCTTGGGAGATTTGGACTACGCCGGCTCCAGCTCCTTCTTTCATCTTAGATCCGTCAAAGTGCATGATCCAGTACTCGGACTCTGGCATCGGTGTATTTTCCATTGCTTCTGTCCAGTCGGCGACGAAATCTGCCAAAACCTGGGATTTTATTGCCGTTCTTGGCTGATACTTAATGTCGAAGGCTGCCAGCTCGATGCCCCATTTAGCTACTCGGCCGGTTGCCTCCGCATTGTTTATAATATCTCCTAGTGGTGCTTTACATACCACTGTTATGGAATGTCCTTGGAAGTAATGGCGCAGCTTTCTGGATGCGAAAAATACGCCATATGCCAGTTTCTGATAGTGCGGGTATCTTTGTTTGGATTCAGAAAAAACTTCGCTTATGTAGTATACCGGATGTTGATCTGGTATGCTTTGCTCTTCTTTTGCCCGTTCCACAACGATTACCGCACTGATAACCCGACTAGTAGCCGTGAGGTATAACAACATGGGTTCTTCATCTTTGGGAGATGCCAAGATGGGGGCGTTCATCAAGGTTTCTTTTAACTGGGTTAACGCTGCGTCGGCCTCTTCTGTCCACTCAAACTTGTCGGATTTCTTTAACAGTTTGTATAGTGGCAAGGCTTTATCCCCCAGCCGACTAATGAATCTGCTGACGGCTGCAGCGGAACCCGTCAATCTTTGGACATCTTTTACACATGTAGGCTTTGAGATATTCAAGATTGCCTTGATCTTTTCCGGGTTCACTTCTATTCCTCTGTGAGAAACGATGAAACCTAGAAGTTTTCCTGAGGGAACCCCGAATACGCACTTAGATGGATTCAACTTCATCTTGTAAGTGCGCAAGTTTTCGAAAGTTTCTCGCAAATCCTCAAGGAGTGTATCTTTTCCTTGGTTACGACAGCAATATCGTCCACGTAAACATGGACGTTTTTTCCAATCTGACTATGCAAACAACGTTGCATGCAACGCTGGTATGTTGCACCTGCGTTCTTCAGGCCAAAAGGCATGGTTACGTAGTAATACGTCCCGTACGGGGTTATAAAAGAAGTCTTGATTTGATCTTCCTTTTTCATGCGTATTTGGTGGTACCCGGAGTACGCATCCAAAAAGCATAAAAGCTCAGAGCCTGCAGTGGCATCTATTATTTGATCGATTCGCGGCATCGCAAACCTATCTTTTGGACATAACTTGTTCAATCCTGTGTAATCTATACACATTCTGAGTGCAGTTGTGTCTTTCTTCGGTACTAATACCGGATTTGCGGACCAGTCAGTATGGATTACCTCCTTGATGAAATCCGCTGCTAAAAGCCGGATAATTTCCTTGCCAATAGCCTTCCGTCTTCTTCCGTCAAATCGACGGAGACCTTGTTTGACGGGTTTTGATCCGGGAATAACCTTGAGTTGGTGCTCAGCAAGTTCCCTGGGTACGCCTGGCATGTCAGCTGGACACCAAGCAAAAATGTCCCAGTTCTCACGGAGGAACTTGATGAGCTCGCCTTCCTATTTGTCGGTCATCCCAGTCCCTACAACGACGAATTTTGTCGGATCTTTGGGGTCTAGGATTACCTGTCTTGTATTCTCGGATGCCTTGAAGCTATATGTTGGCTTCCGAGTTTCTTTTCCTGCCGGCATTTCTTTCGGCGATACCTCCTTGGCTAACTCCTTTAATTCTTCCTGAGCTATAACTCTTTTGAGCGCAAAGGGCGTTTTGCTTCTCCAACTCGTTTGCCAGCTTGAAATCACCGGCAATGGTGATTACTCCTCCTTTGGGTCCTGGCATCTTCAGCTTGTTGTAGATATAGCAAGATCTTGCCATAAACTTGGCGAAAGCCGGACGTCCGAGTATTGCGTGATACACGCTCTCGAACGGCACAACTTCGAAGGATACTTTTTCCTGCCGGAAGTGATCTTTATCTCCGAAGGTGACATCTAGGGAGATTTCTCCTAGGGATCGTGCTTGCCTGCCAGGGACGATGCCATGGAAGCGTATATTGCTGTAGTTTGAGCTGGGACTCGGATATCTTCAAGTGCTTCAGTGTATCCAGGTACATTATATTGATGCTGGATCCTCCGTCCATCAGCACTCTTCTTAGCCTAGTGTTTTGAACAATAGGGCTTACAACAAGAGCTTGTGTGCCGGGTTCAGGGATATTTCCGGGATGATCAGACTGATCCCAGATTATCGGTGTGTTGGAATATTTCAAGAATTTTGGGGTTGCAGGAACAACCGCATTTATTTCTCGAAGTGTCCTTTTGGCCACCTTTGCTGACGGGGTTGCTAGGAAAGTTAGCATTGCTTCTCCGTCAACTCTCGGAAATTTAGGTTCGCCCCTTTCGCTGTTGTTCCTGGATTTTGTCATCAGTGTCCGATTCACTGTCTTTTTCAGCTTCTGGCTTTTGTTTGGTGGGTTTCCTCTTGGAACCCTTCCCTTTATTTCCGGATCCTGCATTGCCTTTCATATGCTTGTTTAGCCGGCATTGCGCGTTCGTGTGGGTTGGCTTCCCAAATTGAGAGTGGTGGACGCAGGGTTCCGACTTAATTCTCTCCCATTCCTCAGGAGTGTAATTGATGGGATCCGGACTGCGGCCTTTCCACTTGTTCCCTTTTTCTCCTCCAAAGGCTAAGTTAACCTCCTTGGGCTTTGTTGTTGACTCTGGGGTTCCTTTTTTATCAGAACGAGGTGTTTTCTTGGCCAGTATCAGTGACTCAATATTGCCTCCTCTTGCTCTGATATCGTCTTCGGCTGCAGCATGCTCATTAGCGGTTGTAAGCATAGATCCGAGATCTTTGTGCTTTTTGGAGCCAACCATGAACGGTACAAGTCCGGGTTTTAGGCCATTGACGAAAGCATGCATTGCTTGTACGTCAGTTACTCCAGAGCAACTATTCTTCATTGCAGTCCATCTGGAGATGAAATCCACGTATGGTTCGTCTTCAAATTGGGTGCAACGGTTCAGCTGGTTGATGCTATTTGGGCGTTTGTATGTTCCCCTAAAATGCTGGGTGAATACTCTCGCCATATCATCCCAACTGTCGACGGTTCTTGATGGTAAACCATTAATCCAATCTCTGGCTCCGTCTAGCAACATTAGGGGAAGAAACTTGACAGCTTCCAGGTCTGTCCCGTTGTTGATCTGGACGGCTGTGTAATAATCTGAAAGCCAGGTATCCGGGTTTGTACTGCCGGTATATTTTTGGTAGGTTGGACCAACTTTGGCAAAGCCAGAATGCAGGGTTATCCTTCGGATCCTGTCAGTGAAACACTTAGGACCAAAGTATAGATCATCTTTTTCTGCTCTGTCAATATGCGCAGAATATCTCCCGGCTGAATGGACAGAAGGGGATCTACTCCTTTCTTTTCCATTGTTACGCGGACGCGTTTTTCCGAGGTTATCTCTATCTCTTCCGTTGTCACGCCCTCTGGGATTAGGTGGAGTCCTGCTCCTGTACCTTTCCTTATCTTTGGGCGGTGTCCGAGATCTTTCACGTCTGTGAGGTGTATCATATCTTCCGGCTTTTTCAGCTGGGTTTCTCGGAGGTGGCATTATTTTGCCGTCATTCCGGTGTTTGTCTTCCCGATCGTGTGGTTTATATCCATCTTTCGGGAGATGAGGTCCGGTTCTAGACGCTGCGTCCCGGTTGTCGGGGTTTTTCTTGTCTTTTCTCGGATCCTCTTTTTTATCCGAATCTCCGGGTTCTTCCGGTCCAGGTGCTCCAGCAGCGCAAGTAACAGTTTGCAGAGGGCGGAATTATCATGCAGCCTCCCTGATCTCTCTTGTCCTCGCTGTTGCTGTTGTAATGCTTTTCCTAGGAAGCATACACCCCTTGGAGTTTTTCCCCGTTGGAGTACAGATCATTGTTCAAGATGGCGAACGCTGCTTCCGCATTTTCAGCTGCGGTTTTGTATATTGGTTCGCCCTTAGCATCTTTGCCGTTTAACTGCTTTTGCCAAGATGGGTTATAGAACCTTTCTTTCGGCGGCAGTTCTTCCGGTTTTGTAATTCCGGGTAACCTTGTAGGTTTTAAGACATATCTGTGCTTTCTCTCGTACTCCTCAATTTCCTCCTTCATAATTTTGATGTCATTATGGGTTTGTTGGAGGTGTTGCCGAGATCTAAGCAGCTGTTGCTGTTGCCGTTGGAAAGCTTGTCTCCTGGCTTCCAGCATCTCAGGGGGTTCATTGGGTCCCACTGGAGTTTGTAATAGTTCCTGCTCTTCCAGTTCTGTCATTGGCGGAGCAGTGATTTCCTTAGATTTCTTTTCCGTAGGCTTTGTGCCACTAACATCTCCAACTTCCAGGTTTTCATCAGCGAGATCAGCTGACTTTTTCTTCCGGAGTTTGTACTGGAGTTTTTTAGAAGCACGGTGCTTTTTCTTGGAAGAGGGAGGTTTTTTGACAGGTTCATCCTCTGTCATCTCCTTGACATTAGGAAATATCGGAGAAGTTTCTCCGTCTTCCCTCTCCTCTGCTGGCGGAGGGGTTTTAGGGCTTTCCTGGCTATCGGCACCCGTTGTATCGGCTGGTTTTGCCATTAGCACTTCATGGAATCCCTCTTGAAAGGATTTAACTTTTCGTACGAAGGCATCGTCATCTTCGTCTTCGGAAAAGTTATCCGATCCGGTTTCCGACTCCAGTCTCGCCTCAATGGCGGCGAGCACGGACTCTGTTTCCGAGTTCATCGTCTGGTTGACAGATGTCGGATCTTCCGTCTCTGTGACGGGTATTGGTTCTTCCGTCTCTGGGACGGGTGTATTGTTGTCTGCCTCTTGCACGGGATTTCCGTCATCCGTGTTTTCGGCGATCTCTGATTGCACCATGCCGATAAAGTGGGTATCACTGTTTTGTCGGCGATCTGAGCAAAATCCGGCATCATAGTCGTCTTCGACTGGGTATAGGGCGGGTGGGAGATAATTGCTTTCACCGCAAAACCCCATTGCTTCCGCGGTTAATCCGATAAAGATATTTGCAGATCCAATCGGTAAAACGCAGGCACTTACCAGATGGTTTTGCGCCGGGATGTAGGATCCGTTGTCGAGGAAGCGCCCGACGTCGTTGTCGAATTCCAAGCTTCCGACAGTGATCGATCTTCCGATTCCGCCTAAAATCCCAGATCGGAACTTCACGCCTGACGTCGTTTGCCCCACGGTGGGCGCCAACTGTCGAGACATCGTAGTAGTTTTCATAGACTGGGGTGCCATGAGACTACGGTAGAGACGTGGGGTAACGGGATAGCGTAGTAAACACAGAACACGGGATTTACCCAGGTTCGGTACGTCGCGACAGTACGGCGTACCTACTCCTGCACTTCTCACTATGAGGGACTAAAGCCCGTATAATAAGGTTACAATGTAAGGGAATAGATCTAGCTACTCGACGAGGATGAACTTCCCGGCGAGTTGCGCAAGGCTTAAGCTAGAACCTAGAACCTTGGACTAAAGGAACTTATTAAACTTATGAAATCTATCTCCCGTCCGGCTTTATATAATAGCCGGATTAGGGCTTACAGAACCAGAAACCTAGAAGACTACGTTTAACTTGTAACTTGGAAAGTAAGGAATCCGTCTTCTCCTCCAAGCCAGATCACGCGGGCCGTGATCCGGGTCCTTCTAGAATCCGGCTTCTACGCGTCGGACTACTGGGCCGCCCAATGGACCTAAGTCCATTACCTTGCAGGCCACCCTGGTAGTCCAGCTCTTTTGTCTACCATCTTCTATACCCCTATTCGGTATATATCCGACATTATCGATAAGAATAACAGTATCGTCTGCATATTGTATATGAGTGACTCCCCCTGGGGTAAGGTGGGGAACAACACCTTGGATGTGTCCGGCATCCTTAGCTTTGTCTAGCATGGTTCTCTAAGGAGTCAACCATAAAGTTAAATAGGAGAGGGAAGCTGGGATCACCTTGCCTCACTCCCCATTTATTCCTCATATAAGGTCCAACTTGTCCATTGATGGAGATTGTAGTCTGAACTATTCCTGAGTTGACACCTTTCCTAGTAATAACTTCCCTAAAGAAGTTCCAGCTAACTCGTTCATACGCTTTTTCAAAATCGAGTTTTGAGATTATAGCAGGGAGATCTTTTAGTTTAAGTTCACGCATGATTTCATGCTGGGCTAGGGCCCCGTCGTGGATGAGCCTCCCTTTAATAAAAGTTGTTTGAGAAGGAGAAATAATTCGGTATGCTGCCGAAGAGAGTCTCCTTGTTTTTCAAACGACCAGGGCCGAATGCCAAAAACGAAAAAAAGGAACCTGAAGCAAGGCATTGGAAACAGGGACCACTCCCCTCATAGGAAGGAAAAGGAACCCCCAATCCTGCGACCAGGAGTAGCTAAACAGAACGAACAGAAGTTTTAAACGCTTGAAACCATACAACTGGCACAATGAGACCAAGCATAGTTCTCAAACACAAACTTACTGCACACAGGCAGAAACTCAACTGAAGTACGAGCACTAACTAAGGCAGAATCACCCAACCACATCAACCTCTACATCTGAGACAACGTCTGCTTCGATGGCTCTGCGACTCCTAGCTTTGTTCCGGGCATGTTGGTCCAGGGTTGCTGCTTGGATCATCCTCACACACCCTCCTCCAGATGGATCCTATCACCAGCTGCTTGGAGACCTGCCTAGTATCAAAGAAAAGTACAGAAGTAACAGATCAACTCAACAGGTGATGAAATGACCTTCTTATCAAAGCAAGCCCTATTCCTAGTCTTCCAAATTGGCCAGCAAAAGGCAGCAATCCCAACAACATGAAGATTCAACTGATTTGAAAAAAAAAGCAGCAATCCACCAAAAATATTGAGTAAAATTGGTTGGCTTGTTCAAGGCTCCAATGACAGAGCAAATCACACTCCACATGTAACCAGCAGCAGGGCAAGAGAAAAAAATAGTGGTAAATAGTCTCAAAAACAGGACAGAAACTGCAAAAAAAAAACCCTTTCCAATTTCTCCTTTTCATAATATCCTTAGTAGCAATGGAGTTATGCCAGATCAGCCAAAGCCACACTTTGATTTTCAAAGGGATTTTAGCCTTCCACAGGTGTAAGAAAGATCTGTCCACATTAGAGGAGGACAGTTTGTTATACATGGATTTGGCTGAAAACTTTCCTGATTTAGTAAGTTTCCACTTGGGTTTATCAGGGCCCACCCCCAAAGCAACAGTCAAAAGAAGACTACGCAGGACAGAGGCATGTTGTTGCATATCCACATTTAACCATCTCCTAAACCCAATCTGCCAGTTCCTGTCAGCCATCTCCTTAATTGTGCACACCTGGAGGTTGCACACATCAAACAGGTCAGGAAATCTGTCACAGAAAAGAATAGGGCCACACCATTGATCATACCAAAATTCGGTTTCTTTTCCACCATTAACCACCATGAATCTACACTAGAGATACCAATGATTCACTTTCACAAGGTCCCTCCACACAGGGGAGTCCTGCTGTCTAAACTTTACTCTCCAAATACCGTGATTAATTTCATATTTGTTCTTAACCAAGGATTGACATAGACCTTCTTCAATCTCCAACCTCCACCACCACTTGCACGGGAGGCTGATATTAAACAACTTAAGGTCTTTAATACCCAAACCCCCTTTATTCTTGGGTTTATTGATTATGCTCCATCTAACCAAGTATTATTTCTTTTTAGAGTTGGTCCCTTCCCAGAAGAATCTCCTAATAATTTTGGTCATCTCTTACAAACAGGTGGAAGGAAGCAAATACATAGACATGTGATAGATTGGGATACTACTCAGAGAAGACTGAATCAGGGTTAACCTCCCACCAATAGATGAGTTATTGCCAGCCCAACCATCCAGCCTTCTGCCCAACTTTTACACTAGAGGTTTTAGATCAGCAACTAAAATCCTGGATCCACAAACAGGCACACCCAGGTACTTCATTGGCCAGTGACCAATCTGACAGTTCAGAAGATCAGAATAAAGGACACTCTTGCCTGATGGACCGTAATCCATTACCATTCAGGCCACCATGGTAATCCGGCACTTTAGGACACCATCTGATATACCCCTAATTGGTATATATCCGACAGTAGCCCCCAAGAAAGATTGAGACTTCAATTCGCCGTCTTTCATCAAATTCGCATTCTTTCCGAGAAATGTCGGCTCTTCGTCTTGATTCTTCTTTTCCTTCAAATCATGCTTTAACGCGAAACTGGGATTTCGGGAAATCCGGCTTTTTCTTCCACGATCCTTCGTGGAGAAGGAACTTCCTACGTCAGCAATGAAATCATGCTGACGTCAGGGACGTTTGGGTTTCGAGTGTGAAACCCTGAAACGTATCTCTGACAGATTCTCACTGGAAACGAGGAGATAGCAATAATCACTTATCGATTCATTTCCCGAATTTGCTGGCGAGTGACACGCGTTGAGAATCCAACGGTCTAAAGAGCCGTTAGCGCGCATCATAAAGGATTTCCGGCTATAAATAGCCCTCTTCGTGCCCTCCGGCAATCCTTCCGCTCTCTTCTCACCTTCTAGCTCAAACGCCAGAGCCCCCGAGACACAGTCCTAGCGAGAGCAGAGCAGAGCCCGTACTGATCCAAACACCGTTCCCGGACTTCTCGTCGGGAGCTCGAGGTCCTCACTGGGCCGCCAAATCATGGACTCTCCACACGCTTCCAGGAGCACTCCGTCGCTGCGGACATCGACGACATCATCAACACGATGGATCTGCAGCTCGAATCGCTGAGCCGCGTCACCGTCGACGCGCCGGAGAATGTTTCCGGCGGCCAGGCCCGTGAGGATCTACATCTCGCGGCCGATAACCTGGCCGCATCTTCCTTTGCGCCGCCTCCGCCTCTCGCCCCGAAACGACGGAAGAAAAAGTCATCCTCGTCAGAGAGTAGCTCGCCGCCGCGGCCGCCGCCGCCGGAGCCGAGGACGAGGGCGAGACTTCCGGCAATTGGAGCCGGTGCAACATTCCCGCTCCCTTCTTCCGACAATGGAGAACGAGGGGTTGATTGTGGAAGGAAAATGGCGGCATGAGGAAGAAGAGTCCGAGCCTTCGCCCAGAGCTAGGGAACGAGTCCTTCTCACCTTGCACATTTCTAGAGGTATGGGAATCCCGCCTTCCGCTTTCTTCCTCGAAGTCCTCAGCCATTATAACAACCAGCCTCACAACCTACCACCAAATTACATTCTTTACCTAGCCGGCTTCTAGGCCCTTTTTGAAGGGTATATAGGAATAGATCCTAGACTAGATTTCTGGCAGTATTGCTTTGGATTTAAGCGAAACCCCACAGAGGGTGCTCTTCCCACTTGTGGAACCATATATTTCACCCTGCGTAGATTCAGGGAAGATTGGTTCCCGAAGATAAATACGTCGGAATCCGTCAAATTCTGGACGGATTCCTTTTTCTATCATCAAGATATCCCATTTCCTGAAAAGGAAACCGGTTTCCACCATTTG